>JAZGTK010009328.1:0-17371 GCA_036877625.1 Ambastaia sidthimunki | reverse complement strand
AGAGAATACTATTGTGATCAACTAACAACTTGCTTGTCTTTGCTTCTCAGAGGTTTGGAGAAGTCTTTGAGGGACCTTGATGCAGAAGATGCCAAATATGATCATTTGCTTAAGTAAATCCCAACATTTATCTCTGCTTATCTTGGATCAAAGTAATTAAATTAAACCGTATCCTTTTCAAACTATTTAAGACAATGTTTCTTTTTTTGTAGGGAACAAGACAGTAACACAGATTTGGAGGGAGAAATTCTTGCAAAATATCAAAAGGTTTGTATGAAATTTTTGCATTTGTTTTATTTCTTAACGTGAGAATGTTACTAATTGCTTCCCATTTACCCTCATTTTAACAATACCATGTTATTCTTTGACTGGTTCTTAGGTGCGAGGCCTTTGGGCTGAGACAGACAGAGTGGTGTCCACCCTTGAAGGGGAGCGTAAAGTAGTGGAGAGCGTGACCCATGGTCAGGTCGACCAGTACACCTTAGATGGACAGGATCTGAGCGTGAAGATACCTACAGTTCTGCGTGAGAGAATGGAGCGGCTATCACACCAGGTGAGTGCTACAGAAAAGACAAAGAAAATCTTGTTTAAACATTGGATTAGGGCCGTCACAGTATCAGATTTTCATGGAAGTTCTGTCTGTGTCTTTAGTCCAGTGTTGGTAGTTTGTATGATGCAGGCCAGCCTGTTCTCACACGGTTTTTGGAACTTCTGAACGAGGGACTGAGCATCCTTAAAGAAGAGAGAGAGAAGATAGCAGGACCTGCTGTGCATCTTAATCTCCAGGTCCTCCAGGAACAGGCTCTGCTCTTCAGCCGTTCCAAAGAAAACCTCAAGCTCATACGGTACCAGAAATGTATAACATGGATAACATTGTGCATCTTTTATTACATGTTTTACTATCATACATTTAGAATGTGTGTTTTTTTTATCACTACGGTACTGAATTAATTTTAAAGAGGGTTGTTAAATGTCACATTAAAAAATTAACAGACACATTAATAGAACTACAAATAAAATTGTCATCCCCTGAAAATTGGATAGATGACAAGCGTTTAATTAGTTTCATGTGTTGGTAATTTGACCACACCCTCTGATTTTAGTCACCTGGTGTGTTTAAAAACACTGAAAGCAGTCAGAGACAGTCAGGTTTTGTAGTGTTCACATATTAGTTAGCTTCTGAACGTAGTTGTCCTATATTTTCTATTAAGTGAGGTTTAGTAATGGTTTAAGTTTATGTGTTGGTTAGTTTTAGTTTGCTTTTTCTCGCTTTCTCAGGCGAAAACTTGTCAAAGAGGATGCGGCAGAGATCAAGAGCTCCATTAGGAGGTTGGAGGAGGACTGGGATAGAAAATGGGCAGAGTGTTTAAAAAACACACCCCTGACTACTTTTCTTAATGAGGAACCTGTAAGTTTTGTAGCTGTTTTGTTTTAGACGTTTGTGTATCTGATTTAGTTTGGTTAATGATCAATCAGCTCCCTGGTTTCTGACCCATGATCTCTTTAATGTTAACAGGGTCTTGATTTTGTCTCTCCAATGGCTCCTCTGTCATTTGAGCCAGCTTCCGATGCTAGCTTTAAAGCTAGCATACTCTCACAATATCCACAGCAGCCACCTAGTAAGTTACTAGTTTCTTTATTGGGTTATTTTTAATCTAGCTCTGGGTCAAACATTACACATTACTTCCTTCATTCAGAGCTGCTAGAGCAGAGCTTTAAGAAGAAACTAGAAGTTGAGGAAACTACAGCCCATCCAAAACCAGAATTCCACCTGGAGCCTGAACTTAAAAAGTACATTATTTCCTGTAGTTAAGTTTCTAACATTGTTACTTGCCTTCACATTTTATTCTCCTAAACCACCACCTTTCTCAACAGCACTTCAACAGCTGAAGATAAAAGTGTCCTGATTTTCTCTGAAGGCTTTGCTCCAAGACCAGAAGTGACTTCTAAGGTTTCTCCATGTGAAACTCCCTTAACTCGCTCAGTCAAAATTCCACCTGTGGTTCAGACACCCAGTCCAGTACAGGTAGTTTTGTTGAGCAATATACTTAATCTGTTGTTGTATTCCATGTTAATATCACGTTTCATCATAGTTTGGTTATAGATATATTGTGACTTGGGGAAACAATGCACTTTTTTTAATGTTGTAATTCTGTTACTAATAGTGCTAATAGTAATTTAACAACTCTTAAAGGTACCAAGTTAAAGACATGTTCTAATTGAGTCATGAGCTTTCCTTGCATCCGATTTGAAGACTGAGCATTAACAGGTTGTGCATGAAGTTGAACCTCAGAATGGATGTTCTGCTGAGGAGTTTCCCATTCATGCACATTAATAAACCTCTTTCTCTCTTGCAGGCTAGCCACAGGAAGGCTCTGCTGTCCAAGGCAAAGACCTCTGTCATGAGGAGCAAGGCTCATATTCTTGATTTGGAATGCGACAACTTGGCAAATGAAGTATGTTTTCATGTCTTTCTGATCCTTGTAGACATGAGAAACCTAGAGGAACCAAAGAAGGTTGCATCAATATACCCTAAGAAACTTTAAGTTGTGATTGCTGTGACTAGAATGTTATTCATTTTGCTCTGGGAAACTGATACATGGGCAGTCCTGAGCAGTGCTTTGCCCATCACAAGTTTTCCCTAGATCAAACCTGCTCTCTGATGACCGGTGCGAATTGAGGGAAATCGCCACGGACAGATACGGAGCAGACAATCCTCTGCTTTTCCTGTTCTTGAGGTTATTTTAAAGCTCACAGTGGAGATGTAAAGGTCTTTACGATTTTAACTGCTAGCATAAAAGTTGAGTAAAGCTTCATAATGCTGAAGAGAGTTGAGTCGGCAACTAAACTATTACTGCAGTTCTTTTAATATTGTGCTTGTGAATAACATTGAACCCAAGAGTGTCTCAAGCGTACCATTCCTGCAAATGGCTTGCAGTCACTTCGCTTAGTGAAAAGTCAAGTTTGATAACCTCTTTGGTTCCTAGTTTGCAGATGCTGTGATCAAGAGTCCAGTCAGTGGAAGGAGTGACGTGGACCTGGGACAGTTACTCAATGTCATATCTGACCCCTTTTCAACCAGGAAACAGCTGTGCCGTACACCTGAAAGTCTAAGTGAGTTCACTAAGTTTCTTGAGTAGGACCAAATTTGGCCTCAGAACTGACGAAACTAGATTTTGATTTTCTTAACTTTTTTTTTTTTTCCACCCCAGTTAAGGATGTGAGGAGTTCTTGGAGAAAAGCTGTGGAGGAAGGCATGGTTGAGAAGAAACAAACATCTTTTATGCAAGACAGCCTCTCTTGGCTTAAGACGCCTCTAACCGAGGCTCAAGTGAACAGACCAAGTCCTGAGCCATCTCTCCTGTTTGACTCAACATCTACCCATCCTCAACGTACACCCCCTCCTGTCCAGCAGGGGGCCTCCTTCCACTCAACTGTGTCATGGGACTCCTCGCAGCTGGAGGCTCTTAACAGTCAAAGCTCGAGTGATGTTATTAAATTCAGCATTGCTCATGAGGAGTTCCCAGAACTTTTTGAAGATGTGTCATTTAACAGTGATGGATCCATGGAGATCCAGGGCAACAAGGAAAATGATCAGGAACTTGTCCTGTTACCTGCTGTGTCACAATCTCCTGATGGAGAAACTTCCTTACAGAAGACCCAAGTGTCTTTGGAAACCACTTTAAATAAAGCCACTTTCAAAGATGCTTACATGTCTGATATAATTAAATCCCCAGTACATTTAAGAAAGAGCCCAGCTTTAAACATTTGGGCTGGTGACGAGACTCTTTTCTCGTTGGATTTGGACAAGCTTGAGAGCGTTTCCCCTCCTCGTGCAGAGAAACTTGCCCTGCCAAGTTTGGTTAACTTATCTTTAGATGAATACTAACATGTTATGTTTAATGATTAATGGTTTACATAGTGTGACAGACTCTCTGCCAACAGTTTGTTTTGAAATGTTCCCCACTTATTCAGACTGATCACAATGACTTTAAAATTAAACTTTTGTAATGCAACTGTCTAAACTAATGCTTATTTCTTCATGCTGCATTTTCATAAATTACATCTATTAAAAGTCTTAGTATGTACAAACTAATTGTATTTTTCCAACATGCAATGTAAGCGGTAAATACTGGCTAACATGTTGATCTTTTGTAATAAAGGCTATTTTTTTTGCAGACCCTCTAAAACCTTGCATATGTGCTACATCAAATTTTGTGTCTTGTTCTTCAAACTTGTCTGAAAGAGTTTAAACTGAACACTGAACATCAGAAACAAGCATTTAATGGTAATACAAGGCAGTGCAATTTGTGTCTGTATGAAACTCGCACGGAGCCACCTGTTCCCTGTGGTGCGCACTTGTCTCTAGATAGGGGGCATAGTCTGTCAATGCAGGGCGGAAGACAGACAGACCAAAAGAGAGAGAGAGAGTAAAGTATGGAGCAGCAAATCATTCAGGGGCGGGTCCATCCGCCTCCAGCAGTCAGACCGAGAAACCCGAGAGCGCACCAGAGTAACAAAACACAAACATGGCGTCTACTCGCTGCCGTACAGACTAGCGCTGGAGAGCAACAAAGTTTCCAACAATACACGGGCACGGTGCGCGTATTGCGCACATTAACCGGACGCTTGAGACGGAGAGCGCGGGCTGAAAACGGCAACTTGCCTACATGTCAACGTGTTTTCCTCTAGAGCTCTGAACAGCTGGTATGTATTGAAGTTGTTAAATTGACAAGTTGTTGCGTTGTCTTCCTGATCGATTTGGAAATGACGATTACGCGTTGGGTTTGTCCAAAGCGCGTTTGGGTTCAAACCGGGGACTCTCGTTTGGTTCGTGGGCTTATAGAAAGAAAAGCTGGTCGAGTTGGGTGAAGTTGTCCCAGTTCGTGTACATGCAACAGTTGGACACCGCAGCTAGTTTACAGGCCTAGTTAGGAGGAAGATTCCGGTTGTGTCGCAATATGCATTGTGCTGTCTGCCTAGACAGAATATTTTATTTATGGACGCATCGTATTTGCGTCCATAAAGCTGGGTTTTACGGACATAAAGTCAGCACGGCTGATTCGGAGCGCACCCCATGATGCTGTCTATGTAGGCAGGGTACGAGGTTTGGAAACACGTCCGCGCTGTATGGCGATATGAAGCGGGCAGGTGCTGTAGGGTGTGTCATCGTGCAGGTAAACTAAAGGGCAATATAAGACACATCCGCCTGTTTGAACCCAGGAAGTTGCAGACAAAGCCAGTCCTTCAAGGCTGTTATATTGTAGACATGAATGTATCTTGCTTATTCCCTGCTTGAATTCAGTTATTGTCTTGGTGAATGCATAGTTATTTTAACGTGATGGTAATACATGTATAATTTGTCTCGATTTTAGCTCACTTAATATATCATTGCGTTTGCGACGCAAAGGTTGTGGGTTCGATTCCGACGGAACACGCATGATAAAAATGTATAACTTGAATGAACTGCAAGTCGCTCTACATACATCTGTCAGCCAAATGCACAAATGTAAATCTTATTTCCGTCTGTGTGTGGAAGGTTTTTGTGTTGTTATTCGTTTTAAAATCGCAATATGTCGATGTTGCATGAACGATGTTGCAAAAAAGAGCTTAACGATATATGTATGTAAATACACGTGTTGTTAAATGTAATGTGTCATAAACTGAGACAGAGATCGACTTTTATTACTGTTAACAGAACAAAAGTGGATTCCTACAGTTTTGTACATTGGTGTGTTTTCCTGTTTATACTTCATGTAATGAATTTTATACTTCACCCTAAATTAATTCCAAGTTATATTTAACTTCTACAATATTTATACAATCTCTAATTCTATAAAATATATCTGCATGTTCAGAGTACACAACTTTCCGGCAAGGCTGAGTATAAAAGAAGCTTCAGCAGGTCAGACATCACTGACCGGTTCAAATTTAGGCGATTGATCAGTAGCCGTAACCTTGACACTGTCTCAGTTTACCCGTGTCTGTAAAGTGGCCCTCCAGCGTGTGTTTCACTGACTTGAGATCAGTACGATGAAGGTTATGTATGTGCCTCCATGTTTGGTTTGTATGCATGTGTGCTGACCTTGGTGCACTTGAAGGTTGCGTCAGGTGACTGGAATCATAAAAAGCGCAGTCCCCAGGACGGTGGTAAACGCAAGGCATTGTGGGTATGACAAAGGGAGACCGTGTGGCAGGAGGGCAGGGCCTCTCGAGTGAAAGGGAAACACGAAACCACACGATAACACCGCTGGCGCGCTCTCACTGAATGTAACTTGGAAACGTTATGTAATCTTTGAGACGAGCGGAATCAATACTGGGAAGTCTAAACTGAGTTATTGTTATGGTTTGTTCAAGGCTGTCTACTGAAGAAATCTTGCTTTTCAGAGTCAGGTTGGTGGTCAGGATATTGAAACGAAAGACTGATTTTGACACATAGTTAAAACGGAGACAAACAGTGAGATTTTTAGCATTGTGACCGTATTGTAATGGCATTTAAGCTCTTTTGTCTTGTTTTAAGTCTGTTGGTATACATAGAAGCTGGTTTGGTATGTGTTAATCAAATTGATGGATTACCAGCACATGTTTGGCATACTAGTGTTCCTCCCAGCAAATGGTGAGAGGAACACTAGTGAGTAACTATTGTAACTAGTAACTATTGAATAATAAGCTCTTTAGACACTTAAAAAGAGCTGAAAGTTTTGCCACTTACAGTGAATCACAAGCACGTGTGATGTTTATTGATGTTGACAGGTGCTGAAGTCATCCAGCCACTTACAAACATCTGTGTTTGTTTGTGTGGCAACATCCTAATAACAGGTTGTCAGATACACATTGCAGCAGTTGACCTAGCGCTGGTGGATTTTAGCAAAACATGTTTTTGGGTAATTAGTGCAAAAACGATCATTGCATGGTAACTAAAAATTTCACCTGGTGACAGATAAAACAGATAAAATTCGTAATTATGAATCTGGTTGTTCTTTTAGTACACATCAAACAATTTTTAAGAAGCAAAGTGAAGCTGTTAATATTATTATTTTAGTTCTAAACCAGAATCAAAGCATTAGGAAATTTCCATTCTCAGCTAACCGATAATGATGACAACACAATCTAAGACGGTTCAGATGGTATTTGCATTTCAGGTCTGGTGCTGTTAAAGTACTTACACTCACTGTTAGGATTCTTTGATGTGTCTTAGTGCTTTTCCACTCATTTTATGTGCTGACTGTCACCTTCAGCCCTCAGGTGAGCCGATCAGCTTTAGTCTATGTGACGGTAGAAACTCATCTGGCACTGAATCATGGACCGGTCCATCAGTCTGAGTTGAAACTGAATTCTCCTGATCTTTCTCCTAAAGCTTCTCCACCTGGTTGAGAAGAGCTTATTAATATGCATGGAATGAGTCTCTCAGAAACCCTGCGTGATGTGTCGTGCTACACCGGCAATCAGAAGTCAAAGGCGTCCTGATCTCTGATGCCACAGCCCGGCTTTCTCATTTTCTTTTGATTTTGGGGGACAATTATTTCCGCCGTACGTGCCAATTTAGAGCTGCGGGAACTGTCTGCCGCTCGCTGTCTCCAGCTAAGTGCAATTCCTTTGCCTGGCACTGCGTTCTGTTAAAACGCTGTGGTTTTAAATGCATATTTATGTTTTATTTTCAAGATATAGCCTTAAAGTTTCTTCTTTTATTCGAAGTGGTTTTCCTCTTCCTAAGATAACTTCACATGTAATGGTTGTGACAGATACTTAGATGCACTTATCTTCTAATTTTGATGGCCCACATGCTTTTCTGTGCAGTGCACCGAGCACATACACACATAATTCACCTGTGCATGGTGGAAAGGTGGTGTCTGTTAGCCAGACAGTGTGTTTCTGTACAATATTACTCATTTTTCCTGTCTGAGCAGGAGCATGTGGGTGGATCTCATGGAAAAGCCCATTTTTCATCTGCTTTTGATCTCTAGCAAAAGCCATATATACCCAGTCTAGCTATAAAAGATTATTTTGAGCCGCAGACAGTTGTTGTTATATTAAAAATAGCGATGTGGAATAAATTTCTCTTACGTCTGTCATTTTAACCGTACAGTTTAATTCGCTGTTAGCTTTCTGTACTAATTGCTTTGCCGATGAATGCAACAGACAAAAACACGTTTTTCCTGTTGGGTTTCCAGAAAGTCAAGTTTTACAGATTTATCTGTAAGTTAAGAATTTAGGCTTTCTCTCCAGAACCCAACACAGCACAGAACATGCTGTATAATTCTAATGCATATCATATGTGACCTCACTTTACCCTCAGAAACACACGATCTGTCTTCAGGATTTCTGCAGGAATTAACATGGCTTACTGTACCCGGCTGAATCTGGGCTTTGTGGTTGCTTGATTTTGCCAGCAGAGTCAGTGTGGACAGTGCTGCTCTCATTGGCAGGTGTCAGAGACAGGCAGCCACATGTCCAGCTGGTGTTGAGCGCTTCCACGTGTCCTCTGAAGTGGCCTGAGATCTTACACTAGTCAACACGCATTTAAGGGTTTCCCAAGAAGCCACTTAAGCACTCTTTGATGGTAAAGACATTTTACGGTCGATGCGTGTGACTATAAATGGCTATGTGTGCGTATATGAAGTATTATACAACAGTTAGATGATTCAGGGCAGCAGGTAGAACAAGCTGGTAGTTCTTGGTTCAGCCATACTGATATTCAGCAAAAACATATGATTTACATACGTTAAATATGGTAAATATGATTAAATATTATATATTTTTATGCATGCATATGAACATACCATGTTCATATTTTAATTGTCATATTTTTTGTAATTAAATAATTTATTATTTAAAAATTTATTAGATTATTATATTTATTTAAGTACTTTTATTTTTTTGTTTTTATATTGAAATACCTTTATATTCATATATTTGCAGCCCTGTGGATTTATATACTAACTTTTACAAAACATGAATCACAACCATATAATGAACACTTATGTTTAATCTAAGACGTTTAAAAGCACTTTTAAATGTCTTTTTGTCTTGAGAGTCTTGTGTCAGACAGGCTTGCACGCATCAGTCCTGACACATCCTCATTACCGCTGATGGTTCATCTGCATTGTGTTGTTGTATTTTTGGATGTGCGTCACTTATTGCGATTCCCCTCAGGCCCGGCCATCCTGAATCAAGCTGCTTTATTTCAGGGCCTCCCAGAGGCTCGGCCAAGTGAATTGAGACAGGCAGGGCACGACACGAGGCTACCGGCCGCCTGTCCTCCCCTCCCCCTCTAACCCGCAACCAGTGAGGCGTCCCAGCAACACAAAAGCACTCGGGTCTTGGTACTGGGTTGGGTAACTGCTGGGGTTGACCAGAGGGACCTGTAACAGGGTGTCTGTTTGCCCAGCTCTAATGCTCTTTAAAGGCAAAGTTTGCAAAACAATAAAATTCAGTCATTTATTCACTTTTATGTTGTTCCAAACCGTGTCTTACTTGACAAACAAGCATTATAACAGTAGTCTGTGTGACACCTGTGCTTTGTAGAGCTACAGTGAAGGGGATGACTTATTAAACGACAACTTCCTGTGAGGTAATGACCTCAGGGTCACCAAATGAGGTCAAGTTTCATTTGTGAGTGAACCATTTTTACTATTTTTAACTGTGTGCAGGCCATTTTCTGACGGTACTTAAAGGGATAGTTCACTGAAAAATGAAAATTTGCTGTTAATTTACTGACCCTCTGGCCATTTCTGTGGTCCCTTGGAATTTACTTGAAGTCTTGCATTTTATGAATCACGGCTTCAACCAAAAATCTTCTTTACTGTTCTGCTTAAAAACAAGTCAGATCTTGGATGGCCTGAGGGTAAATTAATTTCATTATAAGTGAACAATCTCTTTAACAAAGGCTTGATGACAGTGTAAGTCTTTTATGAATCTAAGACTGTTAGGTCTTATGACAAACAAGAACTTGTCTGCTTGAAATGGAGAGGTAACATTGGGTTTTTCAATTGAGGGCTGTTCTTTAACTCTGTCATTGGGCCTGTATCGCACGCCCTGGAATAAAAGTGCGGCCAGTGTCGGCGCCAAGAAATGTGACCTCCGTTTTTCAGTTACAAAGGGGGCTTGGCTGTCCACTCGCAGGAGAGAAAAAAATCTCAGTGGAAAAGATTAGACCAGGCGAAACAATTATGGGGTGAAAATGCTTCAGGTTTCCCACCTGCATCCCAGCCAAATACAAAAGTCCAGCCAGGCTTTGAACTGTTCGGTTTTGTTAGTATTGTTATAGTGTAATAATTTATATACACTTTGTATATATATCCATCTGTAGGCATGGCATATTATTCTATACTGATTGTTCTGACTGAAGGCATTACCGCTATGGCTGGACAAAATGTATAGAATGTTTACAATAAAGGCCGGTATAGATGGATTTATGTGGAGCAATAGGCTTTTGTTTTTGAGAAAAGCCTGTTAAGAAAAGGCAGCATTCACAAACAATCGGCATAACAAAGGTGCTGACATTTGATCTGCTTCTCTCAGAGTCTCAGAGAAACCAGTTTTGAAATTAAGAGGGTCCGTTTCTGGAGTCGCACGGCATTGAATTACGTTTTTTACAGAAGGCAACAAAAGTGTTGGTGCAGCTTTGTTTAGCCAAATTTTAGCATTGCTTGTATCTATAAAATGGCTGAAGTCACTAATTAGAAGCCACAGTTTTGTTAGACAATAATCATTGTGCCTGTAAAGAAGGATTTAAATCAGACTGTTACAGCTCGTGACTTATTGATATTTGATAATAAATGATAATAAATACTGTTCAGTATTAAAAGCAGCCACATCCTCATGTGCAACTTTATGATGTCACATGTGCAACTTTACGTGTGACATCAACTTTATGATGTCACGCGTCTCACAGCTTTGTTCCCATAGTGAAAATACATGGACAATCTTTTAGCTCTAATTCAAGAGGATCTTTGTGGAAGCCATTTTTCTGTTTTCCCCTTTGTCTGTGCACACAGGAGTAACATAGGAACCGCTTAGTTCCACATTGTCAATGACCTTTGTATGTAAATAAATGCCCTTGTATTTGTTTATGTCAGTCTGGTGAATTAGTGAGTTTGGTGCTGGGAGCAGGTTTTCTGAAGGTTTTTGGTGGGATAAACCATCTGCGTGGTGCTTTTTGAACACACACAGCAGATCCATTTCCTCTGGATGCCCAAGATTATGCAGATCTCTGTTTGTTTATCTCTGCATGTTTAATTGCTTTGTGATCTGTGGTGGTTTTGATCGTATTGGCCACATTCACACAGTCTAAATGTGGCTGACAGTCCGGAGTGACTCTGTATTACATACACACATGGAACTTACTTTGGAATTCACTCTTGCATTTAAATCAGATTTTAGCTTCAACACATTGTACTACAGTACTTGGCCTTTCAGTGCTTGTTGCTATGACAACAGCCATGTTTACCTGTTCTTTGTGTTAACCAGAGGACTTTGTCTCCTCTTGAACATTCAAATGTTTGCAGTGCAGTGTTTTTCAAATGCATTTTGTAAAGTGGTTTGCACCATGTGCTCTGACTAGTAGAAATGCATTTGCTCTGTTTGTTGATCGGCAGCAGTCAGATCTGCAGGATGGAAATGTCCATTCTGAACTTTTATTTAGCTTTGTTACTTTTAATTAAAATCACATCTTAGCCCTGTTAAAAAACACCTGTTTTGTAAGCATTAAAACATGTGTTTTAAATATAGTAATCAAAACCTTCGTGTGTGTGTGCGTGTGTGGTGCAGATTAGGTCTGTATACTGGGTGTTATAAACAAGCCAACATAAAGTATATTATACTTAAGTATTTTATAATACACAGTATGTGTTAGATCACATGTATTCTGTACTCATGATCAGAGCAACAAATACACATGACTTATCTGTTGATTATTCCATAACATGCTATCAGAGGAATAATGTTAGCTGTGGTGGTGATTCATGTTTCTTTGCCGGGAATACCCCGGAATCTCTCTCCTCGTCTCTGGAATGTGGACTGCGGTAATTAGTGCAGCTCTTAGCACGCTGGATTAGACGTTTGGCAGTCGCTTCTCTCCCATCCTGTGAGCGAGGCCTCATCTCCCCACATTACTGAACGAATTCTCACGCATTCCCTCCAGAATCTTTAAATCACCGACACTTCTGTCGCTTTTATAAGACGGAGTGCCTAGACTTTAGGGGAGAGAAACAAAACATTTCCATGAGTACAGCCGATACTCTTCTCCTGTGTAGTCAGGTTGGAGCGGTTGCTATGGTAACAGTGAAGGGCCAAACTACCGTGTTAGATTGAATAGTGATTAGGATGCTGGGTGCTTCAGGTTTAATTATTTTCCCACATTTAATAATGGGTTTAGGTGAGGTCGTTTACCAGGTGGTATTTAAGGATAGGTCACTGATAGATTAGTCATCCAGAAATTGGCTAGTCAATTTATGAGATTGACGGATTGTGTTGGATCAACCTGCAGATGTCTAAGAATTTACAGAATACCTTTGAAATCATTGCCTTGTGAAATTATAGCACATTTATGTTTTATTTAGTACCTTCTGGATTTTGCCTACTTAAAGCAGCAAAACACATTGCTAATGTAAAGTTTACAGGTTAGTTTTAGGTAAGAGCAGTCCAGACACCAGAGAATGTTTATAATCTTGTTCTGTTACAGTCATGCCCTGAAGCATGACATTTAACCTCAGGATGCTGAAGTTAGTCTGTACCTGCAATTAGCGCATTGTAAGCTACCGCTAAATGGCACGTAACCAGGTAACATCTCATTAGCGAGGTGACTTGAGTTTTTCTTTAATAGGAGCTGATAGGTTTAGCGAAACCTCTGGAGCAGACGGCACAACCTTGTTCTGTTTCAAGCCTGTTCAAGCTGCCCCATCACCCTGTTTCACATAAACGTTGAAATAACTGAAAATAACCATCACATTTTTAACTATAACCAAATGCTTGATGTATTAAAAATCTTGACTTATGCTCCCAAAATTAAGGAATTAAATTATTCATTTGGCTAAACCTAGAATCCAGCTTTATCAAAAATGCATCACCAAAATTTATAACACAAGAAACTTTACATCATTAGAAATATTTCTGTGTGCATAAGTTGGTACATGCACCACAGTTTGTTAACTGCATGTCTGTAGTTTCAGTGGTGTGTTGTCGTGTCATTTTTACTGTGCTGTATAGGCTCAGTTTGTTTGGCAGAAATGCAGCTTGGCTCTGTTCTCACTTTGTTTATGCTTGTTGTGTGAGGCCAGTCACAGCAAGCACCACAGCAGGGCTGAACGTATGCCTGGCAGATGGCAGTGCCCACGCTGCCATGCACTGTACTGCCATGACTCAGTCTTTCCTGTGTCTATCCCTTATCCACCACCAACAGTGCCCAGAACAAAGAAACACACTGAGTAGGACCATATTGTTGCTTGTTTGTGCAGGTTGTGCACTTTAGAGTCTTGAGCTTGGGCAAGCAGTGTTGTGCTAGCATGCAACAGTCCGGTTGTCCACTCCATTTCTGTTCATACAGCACAGTTGAACTGAATTCACTCTCAATATTTAGTTTAAGAGAAATTAAGAAAGTCAGTTCAGTTATATTATTGTAACCATGTGTGAACATAACTATACTGTATTGATTACTCTAAAACTGAAGTGACATCCTTATTATGCTAGTGTGTGAACGTATCCACTTTCTGTTTTGTGTAGGTCTGGAACCCTTTTCCATTTTTGGGCTGGAAAGACTGAAACTCTTTCCTGCTGCTGTAAAGGCTTTTTGCTGCCCACGCTGTGAAAACTTTCAGCCCGGCACCAGATCAGAATGACCAGAATTCGAACTTGATCTGTGTTGTGTATTAGGACTGAATTCTAAGCTGTTTTTATGGTGTGGCTAATTACGTAGAAGAGAAAAACCAGAGTGAAATAGGAGGGTAGGTGTCTGGCTGTACACATCAATGACCAGCAGGCTGTCGTCATGGCCACGCTGCTGTAAATCCTAGCTTAGTGAAAAGAAAATCAACAAACACTGCTTTGTAGTATCCAGCTTACTAGTAGGCTATTTTGCCCTAGAGCGTGTGCATTTGTTTGTGGACTGGAAAATAAATAGAACTAAATTTTCTCATTTTCTGGCGTAATTCTAAATGTTGTTTTTTCTGCAAACGTGGCCACTTTGATTCTGGCACATTCTCTTTGCTGTTACAGTTTATTTACTCATTTATTTCTTCGGTGGTTTTTAAAGTGTTGCTATGGCAATTCTAGAGGGGTGGTTTACTGGCCAGTGACAAAAGAGACGCACCCCAAGTCTATGATGTCATTGTCTCTAGGTACGGTGTGGATTTCTCCTTCTGTGTAAGCCAAATTTACGATGCCTGTTATATCACTCACCAGTCTGATCATATAGAAAAATAATAGCGTTTAATGTATCATTCATGTCTGTAGCACAACCAGTGCAGGGCGAGTTACACAGTGAAGTTTAATTGGGGTTAGGGGTCTGTTCCAATCCCTTAATGACACCATATATAGTATTCTTATTTTTTATAGAATATTGTAGTGTTTGTTATAAATGAATTATCTGTGCACATCATTATTATTCTTAAAATATGCACCCTAATAAACAGAATCTGAAAATGTACTTCCCCTCTGGAACATCAGACCTTTTTTGATGGTGTCAGTCTGATGCCTTGGGGGTGGAGCCAGAGCCGCTAACCACTCCCCTCCACCAGTCAGTCTGCTTCAAGCTTTGAAACGCCTGCTTTTCTTGAGCCAATCAATTCCCAGTGAAATAAATAAGTTTCACTTTGAAATACATCAGAACACTGAAGTAAAGTCGGTTGCACCTTAAGATTCATGGGGACTTTAAGCAATAGTAATATTAATGCTTAGCTAGTAGCACTAATTATGGTTTAGTCAGTTCTGCACTGGTGGTTTAGTTGTTTTTCTGAGCACTCATCTTCTGAAAACTACATCTTTGTGTGTTTGGTTATTGTTAGGTTATTGTGTTTGGTTATTGTTATAGATCTCTGCGTTGTTAGACTGTGTTTTCTGAAGGCCATGTTCATCATTTTTTTGACCACCATAAAGAGCCGTGAGATGTGGGGTCTTATTGTTTAAACATTTTATTGCTTTCCCTTTTTTGTGAGAACTCATTGAATCATTTTCCTGGCTCCCACAATGCGGGTCTTTTGAACTGTCATTACATAAATGAACTCGATGCCAATGGCAACTAGCCTGGTAGACACAATGTCTTTCTCTAGATGTCATGAAACATATTGTCCTTATTTAAAAACATGCAGGGATTCAGAAGTCTCACTAATGAGTTTATCTCAGCTTAACTAACTAAATTGTCTTGCTTTTAGTTAAGAGTTACTAAAAAGGATTTGGGATGCACTAGTTCACTAATTCTAATGCTTTAGTGTGGATAGAATTCAGTTTGGAATTCGGTGTTACATTTCCAACATTCTTAGTCATGATGATAAACATGCTGCTGTTTGTTACATTTCTTTAATTATTATTACCTATTAATATTACCTACTATTACTTTTACCTATTAAGTGTCTGCTACAATGTAGACAGTATTGTGGAAGTATAAATGGACAAGCAGATAGCTTGGTTCCGTATAGGTTTACTTGCAGAAGACTTTGAAGTGAATCTGGAGTTTTTTATAGTATTTAATTGAAAGCTTTCCAGCATGAACTCGGCCAAGATTCTGACGCTTAATCCCTGTAATCTTTCAACTTTGTGTCAGACCGAGTAAAATATGGTCAAAAACAAGCAGGTCGGCCAGTGTCACAAACTGCATCTCTCTCTCTGTCTCTCTCTCTCTCTCTCTCTTTTTCTTTCTCTCGCTCTCAGACAGTAAGTGATGTACATCTTATGTTCTATTTTTTGGCCCAGCTGAATGGATTCTGTTTAAACATTAATGCAGTAGAGGAACATTCTTAACAGAGCTTAATGATTTTCAATTTATTCTTCTTTCAGAGAATGAATCAGCACTTAAATGTACACTGTACTTATGCAAGAAAATCACCAGCGTGGATCAAATGCAGTTATATTTTTGTACGCTGGAGCTAAAAAGTTACAAAGCTCATCCAAAGTTTTACAGGAAGATCTGCAGAGGAACTTGTAGAGACTCTAGAAGTTCTAAAGGCTCTTGAATCTGGACCAGTCAGATGATGACTGGAAACTTTCACTTCCTGTCTCTCTTCTTGAAATCCTTTGAAGTTAGACGGAATGTTTGCTTTGTAGCTCAACTTTCTTCCCTGTCAGCCATTTGATCCTGAAGTTTCTTGTTTTGAAAGGTAATATACATCCTTTATTTTGCACTCAAACTTTTTACAGGTTGTACATGAATATCAAAGAGCACATCTCTGAAGCATTTATTTGACTTTGTTGAACAATGATGGCAACTCTTGACAAGACCCTTTGAACTTTTGACTTAATTCCCAAACTTCTGTTTTTTTGCTATGTTTGGCACCCTGTCTGTTTTTTCATGGAAGCCACAGTAAAGACGTATTCAGACCATGATTTTTATAGACTGTGAAAGGTTAAATAAATGAAGCTTAAACTGTTATGAAAACGGGCACCTTGGTGACAATAAGTAAAACATAAGGGAGAACACAAGGTTGGTGTGTTAAATTTAGAACGTTACTTACGTTAGAACTCAGAATTTTACGATCCTGTTTGAATTACAATCTATTTCTGTATCTGTCCTTCACTGAAACTAAGCAGGGTTATATTGCCCTCATTTATTTTCAGAATGTGATGTTTGTCTGGGCACAGCATGATAAAATGTAGAGACTACAGTACAATGGGCATTGATTGTAACAGCTAGGAATTGAACACTACAACAAATCCATGCAAGTTTTCTAAAACAGCTCCTCAGTAGCTATTTGGTTGTTGTCGGTTAACATTGTTCAGTAGCCTATGGGGCTTAGATGACATCAGCGGAAAAGCTGTTTTTCCGAGCAAGTTACTACCTTTTGATAAAAGACCATCATGTTTTGATAACTCGTGCAAGTCCAGGATCATGGAGGAAGGAAGTACACTGGAGTTTTGCAGTTATGTTGATTATGTTTAAAACACAGTCCTGTGCTGTTTTGTGCTAATGAAAAGGGTTTGACTTCATTAGAGCCTGTTCTGATAATTACAGCCTCTGCATTGTGCTTCTTTGTAAATGGCAATACATAATGACACAGACACCCTTAATCAACATGTGTGCTCTGAACAGCTGGTTCTTCTATAAATAGGCAAGAATCTTTCTGAAAAATGTTTTCTTATGGTGTTCATGTATTGATTTATGCTTTTGGTGGCACTTTTGCACATTCCTTATGGTTCTGTCTGAACAAATCATGAGTGAGAGAAC
>JAZGTK010009327.1:0-17372 GCA_036877625.1 Ambastaia sidthimunki | reverse complement strand
ATATTATTATTCTCTGTTTATATGAACATATCTTCCCACATATCTTACTTCATATCTGAACATCTTCCCACTCATTACCCATCACACAATATCTACCTATATGTCTTTTTATAGTTTTACAGTTTCTTTCATATTTGTCTATTGCCGCTTGCATCTCGTTATCCACAATTGCTTTCTGTTATGTAATAAAATTAAAGCACATAAAGATATTATGCAACATTCAATAATCAAGGAAATTTCTGGTTGTATCAAAAAAGTTACATAAGAGGTCTAAACACACAACGTTAAGTGTCAAACACACAGGAACTGCCTGGCAGAACCAAAATAACACACAATGTAAGATGTGGAGTGAGAGCTTGAAACGCAGACTTTGTGAATAGTCAGTCATTACATAATGACTGACACATTCTAGCTACTGTGAATTTTAATACACCAGAAAATATATAAACCAATTGAATTGTATTTATTTAAATATACACGAATTACTGCAGCATACTCATTAATGTAACATGCAAATTATTACAGATATGATGATACACGCATTCAATACCATAGAATTATAATGTTCTATCTGCGTTTTGACCAGTTTTGAGATATTGAGGTTTAAAGTTTTTGCATTGCATTGTAAATACCAAAACTGAACTTTTTTGTTTTTCAAAGTAAACCCAAAATGCATTTTTTAAAAATAAAACACCTTTAATAGTGTCAATAAGTTATATTAGAGTAAGAATATGCCTATAACTCAATTTTGACAAAAAATGTCAATAGCTAGAACCTTATCATTCTAAGGTAGCGTATTGTTAGGACGTGTATCGATGAAAGAAAGACAGAAAGCGAAAGAGACACAACAGTGTGACAGCTTGTATGATGACGTCATGAAGGTTATTAGGACCCGCATTATCCTGTAAAGCCCCCAGTGAAGGAAGTGTAACAGCAGGCGGGGTGTAATAACTCTGTGTTGCCGATAGGTCGCACTGCATGTTGTAAACAGGGTCACCGAGGATCTCTCCACTGTAATCTCCATTTTGAATGTTTTTATGGTTTCGGGTTTTGTGGCACGCCTCTTTTCTCATGGCCGAAAGCGAGTGAACTGTCTGGCTCGCCCGTATGCGTTACGAACTGGGATTAAAACGCTGGACGACATCGGCTGTGCGATATTTCCAGGCGCTTTCCTGCATTTGTGACGCGACCGCAGAAGGATTTCATGTTGTTGCTAATCGCTAACAGCAAAACCTCGAAACAAAACAATGTCAGATGAAGCAACGAATCACAACAGGAACGTAAACATCCAACGGTGGGTATGTCTTACGACCCTTAAACCTATTTCTGTCGTTTATTGTGCAGCTTAACACGAATATGATGCGTGATAGCGGAACAACTAACTAGTCGTGGATCGCTGTCGTATGTTTCTTTACTCGCGTTTGTTGGTCGCGCTGTGGCATTTGACGTTCTGGTCGAGCCGTCAACGCGATTTTATGAACTTCAGACTGGTACTGGTTAGCATGGGTTGGTTAGGCGTCCGGTGTGTGGGCATAGAGATGGTTTGCTCGTCTGGTTAGTGTAGATTAGCATTGGGAGCGAGTAGGCCTCAGCGCGCGTCACACTGATCCGCGCGCAGCCCGCCGCGAGCGCGCAGCAGAGGCGCGAGATCAGCGTCAGAGGTCCCGTTTATATTTCACGTTTTAAATCGTGTTTATTCGTTATAAGTCTTATGCAGATAAATTGTTATTTAAATATATATAAATAAAGTGTTTGGTCGTGTTTTGTTCGTGACGCTAAAATTATAGCATTTTTAAAAAGCTGCAATCTGTAACTTTTTTTCGTTAAAAATGATTAGAAATCAATTATTGAGGAAGTGCATGACAGATCAGCGTTTAAAACATTATTCTTACCTTACTGCGATTCACAACATTGAGTTTATAATAATGATTTATAATTTTAGCTGTCTGGTCAGATTTCCCGGGAAATTTTGGTTTGGCATCATTTGACGTCAATATACGTAATGAAAGTGCGTAAATTATCCTGCAATTTTATGTTTTAAACAGAGGTGGCGCTAGAGAGACGAAAGTTACGGATTGCAGCTTTAAGAAAGTTGAATGTGAAAGTACATTTTAAACGTACATTTTATACAAAAAGTTTGTGTAGAAACGTGATGTAACTGTTTTTGCATTTGTCGAATTGTCACACCACAATTTTGCCATGCTAACCATAATGTTTGTCAGTATTCCTGTACTTTTTTACTACTGCAGAACCTCTTAAACTTAATTTACTGTAATTAACATTAAACCCAGATTGTAAAAAAATAATGTTGTAAGTTGTTTCAGAGTATTTGTATTTGTTTTCTACTACAGTAATGCAAGATGGATCAAGGAGGACTAAAAAACAGCTCCAAAAGAGATGAGCATTTGAATACTCTGGATTACAGTAACAGCGGAATACAAAGTGCCATGTCTGTCGCCCCTGCCTCTGTGGTTCCTCAAGTCAGTCCACTGATGCAGCCCGTTTCTGGAGATCTTCCCAACGGCGTGAGCAACTCGCCAACCCTGGAGGAACACACCACATCTGTATCCTCTGCCCTAGGCCTCTTTGTGGAGGACTCGGATCTTAAAATGGTTGGGAAGGACCAGAGGTCCCAGCAACAGCAATCTTTGGGGTTATTTACTCTGGGGGACAACTTCTCAGGTTTGGAGGCCAGCATTGCAGACCTCAACAACACCTCCCCTTCAATGGACTCCCTGATTGGTGGAGTGGATCCCAGTCTCTTTCCTTTAAAAACAGAGGACTTTTCTCCCATGGATAAATGTGATATGGACCTTGACCATGATTCCTTTGGACCCATTGGGAAGGATGTTGATGTTGGTAATCATAAGCTTTTTAGTGACAACACTCTGGACCTTCTGCAGGACTTTGAGTTAGAAGGTTCGCCCTCTGATTTCTACGTGGGAGATGACGCGTTCCTCTCCACCATAGGTGAAGATGCTCTGCTTGGAGACTTGCCAACAAGTTCAGAGAGGGATTTGAAGCCCACAGCTTCAGTAAGCAGCGCCATCAATGGAGCAACCAGTTCCAGCACCACCACGGTCAACACCAGCAGCTCACTCACTGTAAAGGTAGAGAAGGACTCCATAATCCAGCTGTGTACTCCAGGAGTCATCAAGCAGGAGAACTCCAGTGGAACTAACTACTGTCAGACAAGCCTCCATAGCACACCCATTTCCATATGCGGTGTCACCACATCAAGCGGACAGAGCTTCCTCTTTGGAACTGGCTCGTCCTCAGCTGCTGCCAATCAGCAGAAAGAACAGAAGTCTGTCTTCAATGTGTACACCCCCCTGACCTCTGAAGATGGTTGGAACAGGGGACAGAATTATGGAAATGGAAGTGGAGTACAACAGAGGGCCAGTGAAACCTTTTCCAAAACCTTCACAACCACCTATGCCAGGTAAGCCATGGTGAAGTCCACCAGGCTATCAGTTTCAGTTATGCACCAAGTCAACTTGCAATTAAGTTTTCATTAAGTCAGTGCCTAAAATATAGGGTTTCCACGGTTATGTTCATTAAAGTTGGCATTTCTAGGCCTGCAAAGTAATGGATATTGTTTTATTGGAAAAAAATGTTTTGCTTTCTCTGAATTATTTTGTAGCAAAATGATTATTTAAATGCCTTCACAATGTAAATGTTTTACAATGTAGTCACAGGTGACTGAAAAATGAAAATTCATAGTTTGAAATGAAAAATCTGTCAGATTTTTGCAGTTCTGGCTTCCAAAAATGTTTAATATTTGAAAGGGAACGAGAAAACATCATAAAATTTCTCTTTTAGTTCCAATATATCCTGTTTGGCACGTTAAGGCTGATGAATAAATGTGCGGTTTATTTCCTCCAGATCTGTCTAAAAGAACAGCCAGGAAATGAAGGTCAGCCCAGGCGAAATCCGTTTTAAAGATAACGCTGTCTAAATGACTGAAATTAGCCGTCATTATATCACCTCTGTAACGCTGTAGCGCTGTTGTTTAACATGAGTTAAACAAGTTTAAGATGCTGTTAGGTCAGTTCAAGGACACGGTGTTATACTGAGAACATTCAGACAATACCGCACATCATTTCTTTATCACGTTCATGTTCAGTCATGTTTTACTGCTATCTCTCCGCACCTATTTGCAATCACTAACGTGTGTGAGCAGAAATCGTGAAATTAAATGTGAGCCTGAGTGGAAAACTACTGAGGAAATATAGGTCAATATTAGTAATATTCCTGAGCAATTTAATGTTGTTAATACCAAATGATTTCAATGTTTACTGTAAGTTACAACAGGAAAGTCTGAATTTATGAGTGTGTTATATAACTGACACACTTAACTGAATGATCTCAGAGCAGGAATCTGCAGTTCAACTCAAAACCTGCTCGTCCAAACTCCTCGTGTGGAAGACAGCCTGCAGCATTTATGACTGACTGTTGTCGAGCATACAGGCTTTGAGGAAGTGTCTGCATTTTTTTGCATGTGAATGGGCTATTTGTGACACACCCACCCTGTCAAGCCAAGGGTAGATGCTTAAAATAAACACAAGGAATGTTTCCTATAAAGACAGGAGTATATTGTTTGTTTATCAGTGAGCTGATAAGACAATTGCTAACAGTGTGGACTTTTAAAAATCACCATAAAACTTGACCTAATTTACCGTCTCAAAACACGTTCTCTGCCTTTTTGACTCAGGCATGATTCATCATTCAACATGTTATTCCAAAAAAATGTGTCTTTGTGATTCTTTATGAAAATGTTGCTACTCCTCTGAAACAAGTTCCTGGTGTCATGCAGGCTGTTGATTAACGTTAACCAGTTTGTTAATGTTAACCAATAGCTTGGCCAGATGGAAGCAACTTTAGTTAGCATTTTCAGCAGTGATTTTGTCTGGGTGAAATATATACACCCATATGCAGAATGAATTTATAATGTTAAATGTAAAATGTTACAATAAAAACAGATCTAAGAGTTTGGCAGTGAAAATCATGGCTGTAACCTTAAAGTGGACCGTACAATTGTCTGAGTGTTTTGTGGCTCTGGGTAGAAAACAGACGAGTTGTGGTTCAGTCACGGGGAGCAGGAACAGATGGTGAGAGGTTTCATCGATTATCAGTGTTTTGTGGTCTTGAGTGGGAGTGGAGTTTGTTTGCCATTTCGTCCCAACCTGTGTGACATTTAGCGGCCTGCAACCTGCTTAGACAGAAGCTTTCTCTGTCTCTCTCTCTGTCTCTCTCTCTCTGTCTCTCTCTGTCTCTCTCTGTCTCTCTCTCTCTCTGTCTCTCTCTGTCTCTCTCTCTGTCTGTCTCTCTCTCTGTCTGTCTCTCTCTCTGTCTGTCTCACTGGCAAGCTCTACAACAAACACAGTTGGCACTGGGTCAGTGGCGCCACTTGTTTCTCACGCAAACATGGAACCGGTTCACGCCCATTTTATATTTTGTTTTGTGTCTGTTCTTCAATATGCCTGTCCTTCCATCATGAATGAAGGCTGTAATTGAGCCAAACCCTGATTTTCACGGACTCTGACTCACACATTCTTTCTAAAAGCTTTGCTGAAATCATTCTTGGCCTAATATGACTCAAGATGGATGTTCTCTCAGGCAGCTGTGAATAAGTAGCTTGTTTTCTCTTTCTCCCACTTGTGTGTCTCTCTCTCTCGCTCTCTCTATCCGCCCTCCAGCACACACCCACTGAGTATTTTTAACTCTGCATAACCAGTCCTACAATGAGGACCTTTGGACTAGTTGAAATGTGGGTTTTCTGAAAAAGGCAAAATAACAGCCTCAGGAGCCCATCTTAGAAATAAATGGATATTGCCACAGCACCCAGGAAACTCTGTACAAACTGTTAATATTTTTTTGGTTATTAAGAGAAGTAATTACCCTCTGCAAAACAAATTGAAACTGCTCTGAACCTGAAGGAAAGCACCCTGTATTACTACAGTGCAAATATGACACTCGTTTCAATTTCATAGGCCAGATGCTTGCAGAGAGCTGCCATAGACCGCAGTGTGCATTTACACAAACAGGAAGAGTCAGAGAATATAGGGTGGACACGGAATGCCATCTGGTGTATGCTTTTATTTTCTCTGTAGCCTAATGGACAGTTGAAAGAATCAAATCCATATTAAACTGTATTAGCAAATTTCAAAATAACAGTGTGTTATTTGTACAGGAATAAATTGACATTAAATGCAATAAGTTATTTTGGTGTGAACATCCGAGTTTGAGTTGTTGGGTCTCGTAAGAAACAATGATCTTAACAGAAAATACAGTGGTCCTGGCCATTGCTTTCTGCTATATTTTAGATAAATGACATAACATAAAACAGCTGGCATGTCATGCTTATATTGTTTATGAATGTTGGTACAGTTATACCAAAATATTTATTACATTTCCTGGTCTTGAATGTTGATTGGTCAATACAGTGTTACAGTAAATGCACAATACAGGTATATGATATGATGACTCATTACTTATTGCTTATTAGTTTTCTTTTGCCAAGATAGTTACGTAACTAAAAATATAGCATGTAAATCTGCGCCCTTTGTTGGGTTGTTTGTTTAGCATGTCTGCAGTAACTTCAGTTTGAGTTTTTTTTACTGGGAAGCTTTTAACAGCATCAGGAATGTCATACTAGTTAGTCATCACAGATACTTGACACACAAGCCAGCCCAAGTTTAACTACAGCCAATCAAGAGGGCGGCCTCCACTGGTTTTATTTTCTCCCTCTCCCTCTTTATATATTTTTTTCTTTCCTAATGTCTCTCTCTTTATTTCTTTTTTCTCGCTTAATGTCTCTCTGTCTCGGTTTGGTTCCTGTGGAGCAGAAATCTTGACGGTCAGCAGAAGTGGATAATGGATGTAAATGATGTCTGTGGTATAAGTGCTTTAGCACACAGGCAGTCTGAAACACTCAGAGTGTCATGGCTTGACCTACTTTCCTCTCTGTATCACAGCTGAGCGGAGCGATCACACGTTATCACGCACTGCAAACCAGCAGCGTCAGAACGCTCCCATTATAATCACGTCTATACACGTAAACAGTCATAAATTACAGCAAGAGGCTACAAGAGGCCATGCTTTACCTAATTTTATCATGATTAGAGAGCGTTATTGGGTACAATGTGTTAGCTGTTGTAAAATGGCTATAATGCACAGCCTTAAAGAAACATGCTAATGACTTACATCATTAGCTGATGAATGGTTTATTCTTATAGTTTCATTGTTATAAGTCATTAGCAGGATTGTGGACAGTTTATGGTTGTCAGTTACAGTAGAAAATTGGCACATTAGTACAGAGTTCAGCTAATGTGTGGTCACCGATTTGCATATATTGGCTGTTATTAAATGGCTTCAATCAGTTAGACTTTAGAGCAGTTGTTTGTTCATAAATGCTTGTTATTCATTCATTTCTCTAGGATTGTAAAACTGAGGTGCTAATTTGCTCAATTTTCCTCTTGGTGCTGGAATGGTTACTGGTTTCCATAGCAAAGAATGCTGATAGTCTAACGGTATTTCGGGTTGGGTGAACCAGTGTGGATGAACTGGTTATAAAGTAAATGTGACCTACATTTCAGTCTTGAACCATGAGTCACGGAAAGAAAGAGCTTGTGTCTCGATTATATTTTTATGGAACAATTTACTGCAATGGAAGTTTTGAGAATTTGTGTGTTTAAAATACAAAATCTGTCTGGGAAGTCAGATTGTTGACGGCATGTGTCTTATCTAAAACTTACTCAAGGCCTTAAAAAAAAAGTCAGCCACATGGATGGCATTCTTAACTTCCTCTTTCTGTTTTCATGCGTTCCTCTGCAGGGCAGAAGTCATTTCCTCTTTTGTTTTTGCTGCTTTTGCATTTGTTTCCCAGGATTAACACAAACGAATCAAAGACTTCAGCTATTGGAATGAGGCATTTTTGTAAATGAATGGGTGATTTAAGCCCAGCAAAATCTCATGTGTCATTTATGTTTAATGAAGTTATTAAGATGAGTTTCTTTAACATCAAGTCTCTAAAACAATTGGATTATGAGTATTATATTCTTTCTTTAGTCGGGTAGCAGGTGATGCCAGTGAGGGAATTGTGTTTTGATTAATACGTCACTAGCAGATGGTTATGTAATGGGGAGGAAGTCAAGTGTTGTTTGTTGTAGTCTACAAGTAAACAAAGTCAATAATGTATGATTTTGGTATTGAATTATTTCCAATAATTCCCATAACTACAAGAAGAGGCTGTTGTTTTTGTGTTAGCATGTTTTTCTAATGGCTCCATTTTGAGAGAGTAGCAGTGACCACCCACTTTAGCAGCCTTGAAACTATTTTCCAGTTCATTTTCTCCATATGAATTTTAGAATATTTCCTCAGTGAAGTTTTCTGAGACCCCAGCCAGCTCCAAGATGAATACACAGCATTGTAAACTTTCATATGGAGTAAAAAAGCATGTGACCATGTCAGTTTTGAATGAATGAACTACACATCCCATAAAGCATTGCCAATTACATGATTAAAACAGTCAATATTGACTAGATGACATACTTATTGATAAGTAACAAAAATGACACACACAAACAGTTTGTTACATAAAATACATCAGGTATACAAATGTAGGTCATCGGGAGGGAGACTGACTCGATTATGTCATTCACAATGCTTCATAGAGTGGGCAGCCACTGCCGAGCTCTTGTTGTATTGTCCTGGTTTCCATAGCAACAATGATTTCTTTGACTAGTAAAACTGAAGAGACTGAAGGATTATGGGTAGGGTAGTTTTTTACAAGAATTTAAAAAAATGAAATTAAAATCATGTTTTTGGCTTCTACAGACGCACATTATGTAGGTTAGAGGGGTCTGTCTTGAAGGTCATGCTGTTGTTGTTGTTACAAGAAATGTTGTTTCTTAATGGAGAAAATGAACAAGATGCTCATCACCGTGTGGGCCTGTTGTAATGAAGTGGTTTTAGAAACAGCTTTTATGTTCAACTTCTGAATAGACAATTATATGAGTGAAAGGCATAATTTTATAGCATTAAGTTTAACTGCATGCATGCATGTACAGGTCTCAGATTATAGCTTTTTGACACTTGTGCCCGTTTATATTGACAGATGAATTATGTTCATTTACAAAGGCAATAAAGTGCATTTCAGTAAGAAGTCAAAACATGTCGTAGACTATATGCTTAACCCCAAGTGAACAGCTATAAATACACTGTAGTGAAGCTGTGTTGATGAAGAGACCATTATTTCTACAATTATTCCTACAGGTGGACAAACTTGTGTTGCACTCATCCAATCAGTTCTGTTAACCTTGTAAATAAGAGAAGTTTCATCAGGTACAAAAGTGCTTTATTTGGTATTAGTAAGATCTAAATTACCTAATTTTTTAAGAGAGTGACTATATTCCTTCATCTGACTGAATCAGTTTGACTTGACATGAACAGTCTTTGGTGAGGTTTTTAAATAGAGCTGTAGGGGAACAGGGCATGCCAGGGCCTGTCACCTCCATTGTTTTTGGTGGCTGAAAACGATTACATTTTTCAGGATATTTAATAATAAAACGGGTAGGACACGTGTAAAACACTTGCTAGAACTTTGTGAATAATAGACGTTCACCAGAAATCTGCAGAGATTTCTTTGTGGCCTTGCTTTTAAAAGAACATGAAATTATAGCTTGCACCATTTTCTTCACAAACTGAATTTGCGTAGTTGCACTGACAGACGGACTCAAAACCGCATTCGAGCTGCAGCTGTTTGTTTTTAACGTGTTAAATGATCAAGCTGCACTACTGCCTACAGAATGACCCTTACAATCTCAGATCTGATCTGTCATGAGCGCAAGACTTGCGCTGACCAAAGAGGATGTGCAACCGTTCGTTCCTTCTTTCTGCTCTGCTGCACTTGACGCATTTGCATGTTTGTTTATTCTATCACGCAGTATAAGCTCCACTTACGGACTTCTCACTCTCTCCGTCTCTCTCTCTGTTGTGCTTTAAACGTGTGTAGGCGTTGCAATTGTGGCTTTTTGCAGCCAGTGTGGAGGTGGAGCGTTGCTAAACACTTATTCTGCAGTCGCCCCCTGGTGGCCAGTTTTGACATCCCCATTGCTCCAGAACGAATACAAATACTTATGAGGATCTATTTTATGGAAATATTTAGTAGAATCAGCATTTGAGAACGATAATTTGAAGTGATGTCTTTCTTAAACAGCTGTTATTTCCAGGCATTCTTGTTTATAACTGTAACGTTCCTGTTTTGATTCCCTCTCTGTGTGTTTCAGAGCTGAAGATAACACTGCCACAGCCCCAGCGCTGGGAAAGTCGGGCGCTGCCACACACAAGATCTGTCTGGTGTGTTCTGATGAAGCTTCAGGCTGCCATTATGGAGTCCTCACCTGCGGAAG
The DNA here is from genome assembly GCA_036877625.1 of Ambastaia sidthimunki. Lineage (NCBI taxonomy): Eukaryota > Metazoa > Chordata > Actinopteri > Cypriniformes > Botiidae > Ambastaia > Ambastaia sidthimunki. The sequence continues at coordinate 6,960 of JAZGTK010009327.1, read as the reverse complement.
CTGTAAGGTCTTTTTTAAGAGAGCAGTCGAAGGTGAGGAACCCTTAATACACCCATTTTTAATACATCCCCTCCCTGCATGGCCTGACATTAAAGTGAAGATCGACTTATCAGTGTCAGTAACTGAAGTATGGGATGTGTTTGTGCACATAACTCCATGTAATAACACCATATTCAAGAAAACTTGAATATGAATTAATAATAACTGCTAATTAGTTTATATATTTAAGTGCCTCCCAGAGTGAAAGATAAATGAGAACTTCTTGCGTAATGTTTTAGGAGCGAGAGATCGACACAAAACTCTTTTTGCAGCTGTGAATTCACTTAAAAACAACCTTATGTCCTCAATACACATTCTTGTTTTTACTGTGCTTGATTCATCAGTGCACTTAACTCAAAACAATTGTCTTCGTAATCTTTCATAATATAACAGTAACTTGCTCAACCTCTAATAACTTTTCAGCAGCGCCCTACGATCAATTGTAATAATTTTACAGCCAAATAGTTATTTAAGCACTGCAGCCCTTTTGCAAACTTTTTAAAATTAATGGCAATAATTGTAAATATGAATATTGTATTTAAATATTCTCTAAGGCCTAACATTTAGGAAATAATGGGTTGCTGATGTCATGTTGAGCAGTTTAAAACGGTAACGTATACAGTTAGGGGACAAAAAAACTAAACTAAAATGCTAGTAGAAACACAATCAGGGTCTTCAGAGACACCGTGTGTGATTCACACTGAATTTAACTCTCACAGGACAACACAATTACCTGTGTGCTGGACGGAACGATTGCATCATCGACAAAATCCGTCGCAAGAACTGCCCTGCCTGTCGCTTCCGCAAATGTCTCATGGCAGGAATGAACCTGGAGGGTAAGAGCAAAAGTTGCGGTTCTTACATAATTATACTCAAATGTGTTCTCAAATGTCAGTCCAGATTTGTAACAAACTCAAACCAGGGGAAATTCTAAACTGCCTGTTTTCAAATTTCTGTATTTCCAGCTCGTAAAATCAAGAAGCGTCCAGTTGGCGGGAGGGTGATCCAGCAGCAGACGATTCCTGAACGGAATCTTCCTCCACTGCCCGAGGCCCGGGCACTGGTGCCCAAACCCATGCCTCAGCTCGTACCCACCATGTTATCTCTGCTGAAGGCCATTGAACCCGACACCATCTACGCCGGGTATGACAGCACCATACCCGACACTTCCACCCGCCTCATGACCACCCTGAACAGGCTGGGCGGACGACAGGTCATCTCTGCGGTCAAATGGGCCAAAGCCCTGCCAGGTACAACATATTTATATTTGATCTAGTCCAGTCTAGATGGTATTACTGTGTTTATCTTGCAGTTAAAATGATCACATAGCCAATAAGGAATTAACACGTATCATTTTGGATGTCCTATCTTATCTCTTGTAGCTTTTTTGAGTGAAACAATTGTATAGAAACTAAAGCACTTGATTTTTTTAAACATCAGATTAGCGCAGAAAATCTTCAGTCACAGAACATGCTAACGTGTCCCGTATTGTAGGCTTCCGGAACCTTCACCTGGATGATCAGATGACCCTGCTGCAGTGTTCCTGGCTGTTCCTCATGTCCTTTGGTCTTGGCTGGAGATCCTACCAGCAGTGTAACGGAAACATGCTGTGTTTCGCCCCAGATCTTGTGATTAACGAGTACGTATCTCATTTAACAGTCCATCAGCTCTGCTTTTGTCTAGTTTGTTTACTTTGTTACGCTGCCAAGATAAACTCAGAAAAAAAACCGTCTCCGAGTTCCCAAAACATCAAATAAGGAGTGAACTCTGAACCTGTTTACAGAGAGCGCATGAAGTTGCCGTACATGACTGATCAGTGCGAACAGATGCTGAAGATCTCCAACGAGTTTGTCAGGCTGCAGGTGTCAAATGAGGAATACCTGTGCATGAAAGTTCTTCTGCTGCTGAGCACAGGTGAGAACCTTCAGAAGACAAATACTGAACTTCAGAAACACCAGACATCACAATTTTTGCAAACTGTGTACCCACAAAGCAGTTACTTGAGGTCACAAAACTCTGTTTCTGTGGTTTCTCAGTGCCGAAAGATGGTTTGAAGAGCCAGTCAGTGTTCGAAGAGCTAAGAATGTCCTACATTAAAGAACTGGGCAAGGCCATTGTGAAGAGAGAGGAGAACTCCAGCCAGAACTGGCAAAGATTCTACCAGCTTACTAAGCTACTGGACTCCATGCATGATGTAATGAAGTTTATTTTAATAAATGCACATACTGTGTACAGTTTTTATAGCAAAATGTTAATTGAATGCCCTGCTTTTTTGAACCCTGTTTCACTGAATTACATTACAGACAACGTGTCATTCCCAGATGCATTTAAAAGAAAAAGACTTTCACGTGAACTAGCATTTGACTTTCTAACAACTTTTTTTCTCTTCAGCTGGTGGGTGGACTCCTGAACTTCTGTTTTTACACTTTCGTGAATAAATCCCTGAGCGTCGAGTTTCCCGAAATGCTCGCAGAGATCATCAGCAACCAGTTACCAAAATTCAAAGCTGGGAGCGTCAAACCGCTGCTCTTTCACCAGAAGTGAAGCTCCTCCCAGCAGGACACGATGCCTTAAACGCCCGCCCCTATTCCCAAACCCCTCCCACCCGAGACCGCACGCGGAGGACATGTGGCGCTGGAGGGTGGGGAGGGGGTACAGGTGGCTATATGCAACCCAGCACAGAACTCCAGAATTATTGATGAGATAAAAAAATAGTGGAGTCAGAGGAAGAGACGGGTAATTAGAAGTTCTAAAAAGCTAACAAATGGCTGAACTGTTTAAAAATCACATAACCGTGAATCTCACGGACAGTAACAGATTACCCCATACACACACATTCACAGCCTTAATTTTTGGAATAGATGCAGCACTTATAGTCCAGTACACGCAGATTCTAGAGTTCATACTTTTATTGTCTAATAGAATAATCTTCAAATATCAGAGTTTTTAACAATAACTGATAATGGTTTGAAATAATCATTTCAAAAATATGTAGAGTACAGATGTCTTCTGCTTAGTTTGAAAACTAAATACATTTTGTATAGCAACGTATCTTTACTGTTTTAAAAGTCATGTTGATGAACTGCTAACATATACAGAAAAAGGGAAAATGTGCCTTTTTTAGCTTTTTTGTTTTGTTTTCAGCAGTTTTCTGTACCTGTCCGACATTTTGCATCCATTGTGTTAAGACTTCTTCATAGCTGATTGTACTTTTATACCCACTTGCACTTGTAATTTTAAAAATGGCCATGTTTATTTTTGGCAGCTCAGTGATCGATGGAATCGTTATTGATCTGGCGTGGAGACGAGTGTTATGATCAGCATTTTTTAACGTCATTTAGACTTCAGTGGAGAAATGCAATTGAGCACTTTCACTCCTTTAAATGCTTTAAAGAGGCTGATATCAGTTTGTTCTACGCAAGTGTGTATTAGCATCTAAAACAGCCATTTTTATTCATTGTCTCCTGTTGTGTAGGAATTATGCAGTGTGAATCAGGAGTCTAAACTTTCTTTGTTGTTGTGTTTTGTGTATTTGTTTCTTGAAAGTCAGTGGCTTACATAGTAACGCCACATTACACAACCAAAACAGTGGATGCAGATTTCAACACCAGTGACATTCTGGTTCCGTACAGATGAACCATTTTGTTCTGTTTTTTTTATTAGATTCATATATAAATAAAACACAATCACAGCTACACCAAACATCGTGTGATGTCACAACTCAGGCCCACTTCAAGTATAATTGTAGTACCTCTCAACTCAAACTCTAGATTTCTCCCTGGATGGCAGTGTACATGATTTTAACTTTTTAGATCTGTCAAACTAACCTGTTGTTTTTCTGAGTGATTTCTGTTTTAATCAGTCAAACTGGTTATTTCTGTCATTTCTGTGCCAAACTTATATTGATTTCAATTTGTAAATTTGAAACTGTGCTTGTCTTTAACAGTTGTAAAAGGTATATATTCAAGAGAAGGGAAAAAGAGATGAATATTTTGAATTTCTTCTGTGGAGGCCTAATACATCTTGTTTAATACATAAAGCCAGATTATATCTCCAGCTTCATTCTGCTTGGCATCGTGTGGTACAGATTTAGCGACATTTATTCTCAAATTCTAATCAATATCTGAGCAGCACTTTCACACCTGGCTCTTCCGTTCCTACAGATATATGATACAAATAAACAGATGTATTTACAGGAACTTTTGTAATGTGTCTAATAAAATGTTTTCTTAGACCCTATAAGTATCAACAGTGACCTGTCATGAGATGTTTCAGTTATCAGAGTTTGTGTGTGTGTGTGTCTGTGTGTTTATGCAGTCATCAGTAAGCTCAGCCCAAAAACAAATATCAGACAAAAGGCCATTTTCTTTCTCCCTTGACAGGTGGACCTGCCCAGGACTAAAACCTGAAACCTGCTAACTACCCAAATGTGAATTCAAAAGTAGTTTAACTCATACTACACCACGTCACTGAGACAACCTGCACACTAACTATAACTTAATACAACATATTCACTCACCTTGACTTTATAAGGTACATCGTTCTAGTATCAGGTTGGAGGACGTTTGATCTTCAGAACTGCTTTAAATCTTCATGCCACAGACTGAACAGGTGATGTTGGACCAGACAATAGTTTAGTCTAGTCTTCTGTTGTCCAGTTTTGGTGTGTCTTTGCCCATTCAAGCCTCACAATACAAGTGTTTACTTGAGTTATTGTTGCATTTCCATCATCAGTCTTTTCATTCTCTATTATCAAGACATCCCACGTCGCACACTATCCATCCTAAACAATATTCAAAATTAGAATTGGCATGTCCCAAATTGCAGGTCATGTCTACATGACTAAACACTAAACCGAGTTGCTGGAACGTCATTGGCTGAGTAGATACTTGTGATAACAAGCAACTGAACAGGTGCACCTAATAAAGTGGCCAGTGAGTGAAGAACACACACTGTCTACTAAGCTACTTAGGCTACTAACTCTTGAATGTTGTCAGCTATAAGCTCACCATTTAAATATGCACTGACAAAAACCTGCATATTATTTACCTGTTTTGTGATTTTCTTTTCTTACATTTTGCTTTAACAAGATGTTTTTAATTTAGTTTTAATTTAATAGACGTTGTGTTTTATCCTCACCTGTTCTTTGCAACTCTTACAACATAATTAGAGAATTACAGACTAAACCAGCTGATTTTGCGCATATGGACTTTGTTTCGTGAGCAATCCAAATTCATTCACTTATAAATGAAAGATGACTGTCAGTTTAACACGGCAATGCATGTCAACATATTTACAAACACACAACAGTCTGTGGTGTTGCCATACAGGTTACATTTATTAAAAGTTACTTGACAAGTGTAAAACATAGAAATCACAAACACATGTGAAGCACTATTTCATACTGAACTTGTCCATAGAAGTAAAAGATCAACGATTCATCTACTGCTACATTTGGCATTATAAAATTTTCTATTGTTGAAAGCAGATCACTGATTGGTTAAGAGCATTAATTATTTAAATGTGCTAGAATCTGAATCGGCTTTAAAATAAACTTCTATTAATCTAGTCTCACCTTGTGTTTTGGATCAATTCATGACAGGTGTAAGTTTTCCTGAACATACACTAATATTTATTTTTGAACCCTGCATTTGTTAAATATGCATTTTGTTTTGTGTAAATTCATCATAAATGTGTCCGTAATTTTAATGTCACTCTTCTTGTATATCTTATATACATACTCTTTACTAAATCACAACAGAAAGTTCAGTTACTAGATTTACTCACAAAGTAAAATTACAACTTTCCCACAAATTAAGAAAAACCCCACAGAAATAAACTGTGACTGGACTTTATACAAAACCAAATTCTGATGCCATCGCTGCTTACTGGAAATTAAAAATGCCAAACACATGCAGTTTAAAGTCCTGGTAATGAATGCATATGACTGCACGCTGTACCAAACACGGATAAATTGTTGGAGGGCAACTAAAATCCTTCAGTGAAGAAGCAAATGTAATTAGATGCATTATGTGAGCAGAGATACGCGAGCGTTTGGTTGCACTGCCATTTAGATCCAAAAGGTTCAGAAAGCTTGTAGGCGTCTTGCTTTGATTGCGCTGTTTTGATCAATTTGCCAGTACGCTGAGGTGTAAAATCTATCACAAAACAGAAAACTGTATTAAAATCTGTAAATGTTACAAACGTTTTCTCATTTATACATGATGAATTCTGTATTCTCAATTACAGAATTACGTTTTAGATAAAAAGTTAGTTTTTAAATAAACTTTTAAGTAAGCTTATCACTTATTCCAGCACTGCACTGTGAATACCAGCAACTACTTACTGATTATTTACCTAATAGATAAAAAGGACTCGGGTTCGAGGAATGGTCGCCATGGAATGATCCGCCAAATTACGAACTCTAGAATAGTTGACGAAGCCCCGGAAGAACAACATGAATCCTGCAACCATTCATTCATTCATTCATTCATGTTATTTATGCCGTTTACATACTGACAGTTATTTCATTTTTAAACTAAATGTATTTCACTGAAACAGCAAAGATAAAACATTTTATTTACACTAAAACACACACTCACCTACAGCCAGGAAAACCCACCAAAGCCAGTACTGCCCGTCAAAATATCCAGGGAAATACGCAGAAAACTGTTTTAACCACAGAAACAAAAATGAGAACAAAACATACATGTTTCACTAATAACTTTTCCAGTCCCTTAACCAGTTATCCACATCCTCAATTTTGAGCTTGGTCAAAGGAAAACCATTATCAGCCCGTCATACCCTGACAATCAGAACCCATTTAACCAGGGAGAGTCCAAACCCGGAGATCGCCCCATAACGCCCAGCGGCAGATGTGGTCAAACAGAAGGACAGGAAGAAACCGATCCAGTTAAAAAG
>JAZGTK010009326.1:0-17373 GCA_036877625.1 Ambastaia sidthimunki | reverse complement strand
TGGGTAAATATAAAATGCTTGTTTTTGTTGAGGTGTGTGAGTTTATGAAAAAGACTGTGTTCAATATATCTTTATAGTTCTGCAGTCGATTAAACTCATGTCAAATGTGCACTGGGGTTGATTTTCAAAACCAAGCCTGCTATTTGTGAGTCAGCCACAGCAAACAGACATCAAGAATGGAGAATTATCCAATCGCTCCTCACTGCTGAGGTGCTGGAACATATCTGAACAAGCAGCCCTGACACCAGAGCCTCAGACAACATCTGCTGGCACGTGTTACACTGAAACAACCACTGACTGTTTTCTATTATCACATCACATAATCTGACACATGCAGAAACCGCCTTTGTCTCCCTCCGTCTCTCTTTGTCTCACTCTCTCTCCCGTTCTCATCCGCAGTCTTCTTTTGTCAACATGCTTTCAATTCATTTCAATTCCGTCTTTTGAAATACACACTCAGCCGCAAGGATTTCAGGTTTCGTGCTAAATGTGACAAATAACGTCTCCATGGCGCAATATTGCACAGACGATATGCAGAGACGGACCTGACGTACACTGTGATAACTCAGAAGAGTTTGTACAAGCGTAATGAATTTATGAGAGGAGTTTGTTTTATGTGCACTTTCGTTTAGCTGTCCGCTATCAGTGTTTTAAAGAGTTAGTGGTGTAGGAGAACCAGATTTGTTATAGTGGGTGAGACAGGGCAGATGCTTATAGTGACTTACAAGTATGTGCATTTTGTGTCTGTGTGAGGGGGTTTGAGGTAGACATACTGTACTATTAGATATTTGTTGAGGGGGTAACAAGCCAGCTAACAGGGAACGTTCTTTGAACATTGGCTAACATTTTCTAAAAATTCTCATAGTTATCAAAAACATTCTTGCAGTAATATTAGAAGAACTTTTTTAATGTTATATGTGGTATATATCAAAAACGTTATTCTTAAGCTGTTAGTGGAATGTTTTAAAAAAGAATAAAAAATGTTTGAATAACGTTCCTATAACCAAGCAATATTTTTAATGCAACATATAAAAACTGGATGAATTAAACATTTCTAGAACCCTTAGCTGGAAATATATGTGCCACTTTCAGCATTTATATATAGATAGATATATATAGACCGAAGATTGTTTGATTGTTGCACCTCAGCTCATGTAATTTTAAAAGGCTCTTTGTCTCATTACCCATCGGTTGGCTGGGATGCTAAGGTCTTTATGTGAAATGGGGCTGGCAGAGGGGCAGACGGTAGGAGCCGGAAAAACTCCACTGTTTACACAGTGCATCCGATCGACAGGGACGGATGGAACTCCATGGTAACACAGTTGTCACTGGGCTCATCTGAGGGTCAGACACTTCATCATGGCTACAGATGTGCACAAACACACACGTGCGTTATACATCCCATCTCTCTCCTGGCGACCTCCTCAATCCACTACAAGCTTAGTTTCATTTGCATCTCAGCTGGTCAGGATGGAGAGAGCTGGTTTAACGGAGGCTATTTGTTGTGCTCTCGGTTAATACCGCACAGAGCTTTAAATACCCGTATCAAATCTTTGCGGCTCAACAGATTCAGTTTTGCAAACCAGTATCGAACAGAGGTTCAATCCTCCAGCTTAGATGAGTACACTGTTTAAGTTCTGTGATAAGGTAAAACCAATCGCTGGATTAGAGACTGTGTTAGAATGAGAGTGTGTGTGTGTACGTGTGCGGTTCTGTGTAAGGCATTGTTCCTTTTGTAGTGGTTGGAATGAATCATTTTGCAAATTGAATTGAAGTCTAGGTTTGTCATTGTAGTTAATGATACATCTGAAGTGAATTTAAATGAGTAAATTTTCGAAACAGGAAAGAATGCCAACTTTAGCCTGCAAAACACAAAAAAATAAACTATAAATAACATGGACGGTTGACAATGGGAATCAGTTAAAAGGAGGAAGAAATAAAGATAAACAGTGTCTGTGTCATCCTTGAGACTTGATTTGAGTGTGTTTTGAAGTTGGAGGTGGTCAAAATGTTTATTCTGATGGAAGCGTCAGACAACAGACCACAACACGAGTCCCACAAGGGCAGCTTTGCATGCCATATGGCTGCCTAAAAACCACAGAAAAGGAGGATTTTATTTATCCGAGACAAGAATGCCTTGTGGTCCTAGAGCAGTTTAGGAGCCAGGTTTCCTCTCAGCAGTGGGAGGTTTTGACAGAGGAGGAGTGGATATCAAAAGTCCTGACAGGTCCATAAATAAACTTTCAGTTTGAATCATCTTTGAAATATTGCCGATTATGTTATTGTAGAATTAAACCCATTCAACCGCAAAACAATGTGGAACTGTATTTTGACAGAGCCGCTCGTTTCTTGCGATGTGTCTTTCTGTCTGCCGGTTTCTGGCATAAATGAGATAATCGAGCAGTAAAAAAATCGATTTTCAAGAACTTGAGGATGTTCCTTATTTACCCTCAAACTTAAGAGAAACAAATTATGACAGGGTTTCCATAAGAGTCAAAACAACTCATTAGATCTTTAGATGTTTATCACAAAGAAATAATTCTGCAACACATTACACATATAAAAACCAAAATGATGCAAACAAAGAGTGATTTATGCTTCACCACCTTTTAAGTCAGAAGTTGATCCCTTTCATACTGTCATAAGGTTCTCATTATTGCAGAGGTAACCATTCATTGTGACAGGTGACGGTTCAGCATCCTTTAATAAGGTCTTATAACTCGTGCAGGCATCAATATTGCTTTGAACTATCAGGCTGCAGCAATGCAGTGGTGGAGATCAGAAGCGAGGCCAGTGGCAGCTCCAGCACCCTGAAGGAGACCTTGCATCAGCTCTCGCATCGATGCGGAGCCGGGCTTTGATATGCTTATCCACCGCAATTCCCGACAGTGCGGCCGCATCCCAAGGTGACCCTTCCTGGCTGGGATTCCTTCCGCGCCTTCCGCAGTCGAATTCATACCCCACAATCCTCTCTGCCTCCAAGAGCTTTTATTCTGGCTTATTGATCTCTGAAAGACCCTTAATGTAAGCCTCCATTTTCCACAAAGGCCCTCATCATAATCCCCGTTTGGAAAATGAACAGTGCAATTATTCATGTGATTCCGGATAGAAGCTGAACTAAAGCTTCTTGTATGTGAGACATCAGGTAAGATGCTTTCACACTAAATATTTGGGTGTTCAGCTGAGGCCAGGATTGGAAACTAATCTTTAACACTGTGCAAAATTGTCCGTCTACCCTAATCATGACATCACTCCTCAACTAACAGGAAACATTATTGGAACAATAGCTACAATGTTCTCTAAAAGTTCTCTCAAAGTTATCAAAAATGTTCTTGCAGTAACGTTAATACATGTTTATGTTAAATATCATACATATCATAAAAACAATATTCTTATTAGTGGAACGTGGAACGTTTCGATAACATTACAAAATCTTAAAAAAATGTTTCTAGAATTTTAATAACATAACATTTTTAACATTTTTTTACTTAATGGAAACATTAAATATTTATTAAATATAAGAATATTTACTGGGTCACAACTCTCTTAATTCTTTAAAAATGACTGATGCATAAACACTGGCAACAAATTTAGAGCTTTACATTCTCAAATTCAGCTTAATAAATGATACTGTAAATTATCTGACACATTTTTTCAATTAAACAATTGCATCAGTAATTGTAAATCATAAGAGGAACATCTGCATATTGCTGTTTGGAATCAAGAGTCCCAATCCATGAAACCACTCAACCTCAAACTTCACCACTTTCAACAGCCCCAGTGATTCCCGCAGTGAGACAGGTGGGCCGCACTCTGAGTTTTCATCTGTCATTTCTGATTGCCTGTTTGAGTGGGAGGCGAACGGGATACACCACACGGCTTCAGATCTCCCAGTGAAAACGAACACACCAGGATCATGTGTTTCCAGTCAAGCAAAACAAGTTTATTTAAGCGATTTCTTTTATGAAAAGATGGTTCACTCTGGTTCTCGTAGCAAGTGGAAATGACTGATTACAGAACAAATAAATACCAGTTAAATGCAGTCGTGGAGTCTGGCCACCAGACGCCACAATAAATTACAATACAGTTTAATAATGAGCCTTTTATCTGGTTATCCAAGTCCATGCATCAGAAACTTCTCTAAAATTACAAATGACAAATTCGGAACAACTGGAGTTCATACGACCATCTTTGTGCAGTTTACCAAGCAGAGGCAAAAATACTTTCTTCTATTCACTATATTACTGTTGTGCATTATACTTAAAAATATCAAAGCTTTGGATAGCATGAAAAATGCTGCACACCTAAACAAATGCAAACAAGATTTGGTGGCTGGGACACAGGAGGATATTCGCAAACTTAATAATTTAAGAAGCTGCCATAAGAAGATTTGTCAAGACAAATCCAGACATGTTTTGCACTTTAGAAGCCAAGTCAAAGAACAATAGGTTTTAAAATGACACTGGTTCAGAGCAGGAAAAACACAGACCTCCCTCAAACTAAATGCATGTGGACTATTGACCAAACAGCTTTGGGACTTTTGCTAAAAGCTGTCTTACTCGCTGGGTGCCATTAGATGGGTGAGTGCTTAATCCATGGATTACCTAAGATAGCATCTCTAGCACTCTGCTAGCTTCTGAACTGGAAGCCAAGATTAATGACCACAAATAATGTCAGTTTTGTGAGTATACTTTAATTTTTAATGGTGCAAACATTTGCATACATAATGGCTGCATCTTTTGACTAAACAAAGGCCCTGTTGTACAAATAATTGTTTGTACAAGAGGAATGATAGACTAAACACATTGTACATGACTGGCTTTTAAAGCCTTAAAAAGTTCAATTTTAGATTATAATCTATAAGACAAAGTATTATTATTTTATATTATTGTAGTTGTTATTTTACATAATTAATTGACCTTCTGATGTTACAGTAAATATTCAAATATATATATATATATATATACAGTATATGCAGAGGTGCTTTAAGGCCTATATGGGCCCCCGGGCTAGTCGTGTTTCCAGGAGGGTGGTCCCATTTATTGAGGGCCCACCACCCTCTTCAAAGCTCCTGGGCTTTAGCCCGTGTAAGCCCATGCACTAATGCGGCCCTGAGGACAGGGCAAAAACAACAACTAAGAAAATCATAAATAGAAATTACCTTTGTAATTTGTGCAAATTTTTACTTTATTTACTGCAATTATAATCGTGCTTCAGTGTGTTTCTAAATTCTACATCTATAAAATGAAAAACAACCCTTTAATGAGTGACAGCCAGTGCCAAATGAGAGTACAATGGCTTTGGCAAGTGTAAATGTATTTTTTGCCAGTTGGCTGGAAACTTTATAAGGATCTGCAACATAATAATAAATAATAAAGTCAGACTGTCTGAATGCTAATCTGACTGACTGATCAACTCAATCAACTCAAAGTCATACTACACATTTTTAACTTTTCATCTCAGTGGAATATTTGAAATGTGAGTTTTTATCAGGATGTATCAAGTTTAGTGTCACAGAGAGATATTGGATCTGTCTTGAGTGACACAATAACCAGTGTGTCACAAATATGCCAGGAAACAGCTACATAGGGTGGGTAAGGAATACAGCTAGTAAATTTTCTCAATTGACACGTCATTGGCTGGTGGGAAAAAGATGATTTTGGACCCTGGTGACAGCTGTTAACTATCCAGTTCAGGGATAATATTTACAAAATACACATACACATAACTGTGAGGCGAGCTGGTGTGGTACGCTGCTGATGTTGACATGTGGCGGGCCGGGGGGGTGAGGAGGGGGGAGGGAACGCTGTCTGCTGAGGGACAGACAACTGCACAGGAGCACAGAGCTAAACATTTACAATTTACTTTTGACAAACACGGCGGCCGGTCGCCACACAGCTGCCCAAAAGAGGGCAGACAAAGGAAGTCGCAACAGTGCTAGGTTTTAAATATTTCACAATTGTACTTCTTTCTGTTACTAGACTTAATTTAGATTGTAAAGCCCATGTTTTCAATGTGCTCTCAGACTTTTAGATCCCCCTGTATCTATATGTATGTATGGAGTCATCCTCGCATGTAAAGAAAAATGAGCACAACAAATGTCAACATGAATGTATGACAGATTATATCAGCAGTTCACAGTGGAAAGGAAATAACAGGGTTTTGCCAATTCTGTGGTATCGTGGCTGGGGAGGTGTTCACATCCGTCGCAGATCCTCGACACGAATCAATCACGGCGGCTCAATTTTACAGTCAGCGTCTGCCTAATGCCTAAACATAAGCTGACTGATAGTGTGGGTAAGAAGGGCGGAGGGCGTCTCGATTATGAGCATACATGCTCTCCCCTAGGAAGACAATAATATTGGCATTAAACACCTTTGAGAGGTGGAAAGATGCCTGCAGCGTTTTTAATATATCTTAAATTATGTCAGGAAAAACTCTGGAACATCACACAAAAGCCACACTCAGTGTATAATGCTCTCTCATAAAGCTGCCGAGCTCTCCAACAATATTGACACAAGGTGCAGGCAAGCAAATGTCAGGCGCTATAACATATGAAATACTTAACGTAACCAATTTTCAGCTGTCAATCAGGCCGCGTGAATAATGACGGACCCACGGCAGAAATCGATACAGCGCAATTGAATCGCAGCGCGTAGACGTGTTTCGTTCTGCACTATAAAAGACCGTCAAATGTCAGAGCCTCCCGCTCAGTGGCAGGATGAGACTGATTTATGTGCCTCAGCTGCTTAAAGGCATTAGCACGCAGGCTAGCTGCACAACCAGCAGAGGTGATACTTCTAAAAAGAATGACATCCAGAGGCCACTGTGATGGTTTAGCAACTGAGGCCCAATCAGGGTTGAGAATCATATTTACAGGCTCTCATGAAGGCCTGGATTGAGAACAATGTAACGAGGGCCCTTCTTGTTCCAGATAACAGGGAACATTCTCTGAACGTTGACTAACATTCTCTAAAAGCTCTCTTAAACTAAAAAAAACCGTTTTTTTTGTAACGTTAGTAGAATGTTTTTTAATTGTATATCAAAAGCATTATTCTTAAGTTGTTGATGGAACATTTTAAAAACGTTTAAAAACAGAATTTAAAAAGTTTGAATAACATTCTTGTAATCAAGCAATCATGTTAATACAACCTGATCATTTTAAACACTCCTAGAACTTTCAAAATAATATTTGTAACAATTTTTGTTACTTATTGGAAACGTTAAAGAAACATTCTTACAGCCTAAAATTGTTAGCAGGGATGTTGTCTTCTTTAAATTGTTCATGATTTAAATTCTTTCCAGACCAGATGTTCTATATATCAGAGACGCATCTGTGGTAATATAAACAACCTTTTGCTCTGTACGTGTCCCTAGTAACATATGTGTGTGAAAGCTCCACTAACAATGCTGCAGAAGCTACTGTACATAGTGAAAGTGTCTTTGACCATTTAACTGTCACCTCATTTACAATATCTAGACCTTTTCCACACTTAATCAATTAGGCCTCTGCAGTTCAGACAGAGGCTAGTGAAGAAACAATCCCACAAGTTCACTTCAAAAGAAAGAGGCTCTTTTGAAGAACACAGGCTCAGTTTTGACTCAGGGAGGCTGCTGGGATCTTCAGACACTGATAGAAGTGGTTTTTGGATGGTCTCCAAACACTAGCGTTTCACCGGTATCAGATAACAAGGATCGTTTTTGCTCTGTAAATGTGATAATTACCAGTACAAAAACCAACATGACAGTGAGGGGAAAGGTCAGAAATGAAAGTTATGAGTATCATTTGTGTAAAACGTTTACATTTGTATAAGCTTTGTTTAATTTAATAACATGCAATGAAGTCATTCTCTGTAATTATATGCAAGAGCCTTAAAGTGCACTGAATTCTGATTGTAATCAGATTAAAAGTCCAACCTGAATGAAAATGTTTCATGTAAACAACTTAATCAGAATAAAAAGGCATAAATGTGCACAAAGGCTATGGCAAGTTATTCCGACTGAAATTGCTGGCTGTAAACACCAGATCTTATTGGATAATGTCATAATAAATAATATCATGTAAAGTCGTGGATTTTTATTAGTGGAATAATCTAAATCTGAATGATAAAAAGTTGTGCATGTAAACGTGACTACAGACTGATGTGGAAAAACTAGCAGAAAAGTAGTTACAAGTGTCAAGCTCCGTTCTTATGTAACCGTGATGTATGATGATGTCTATAGCAGAGCATGGAATCCTGGGAACTGTAGTTACACTACGCCTGCCAACAGTAAAGTCCTGTCGTTTTTTATGACTCCACAGCTGTGCTTTAGGTATTGATTACCAGAGGAACACAATGAGCCCTGGATGCATTTTTTACGAAGTGCTGAATTCTGGACCAGAACGACTGGCGCCGTGACGGATGCAACCGCAGGATGTTTCCATGTGGACACGAAGGTACAATCAGTACACATGCGGCCTTCTCATCGAGTTCTGAAAGCTGTAACTGGATAGATTTTAGGTAGGTGATCTGCACAGGTTGGTCAGAGCTGCCAAAAACAATAACTGATATCTCTCACAAAACTTTGATTCTGATATTGTTAACATCAGACAGCGTTGCAGCTGTGCACGGCAAACACAGCATTTGTAATTTATGAGCGACCTGGCAAAGATGTGCAGATTGTTTCCATGGACACATCGAACCCATAAAAACAGGTGGCCAGAGGTTGATGTTGGAGACAAGACTGTGGAACAAGAGTGTGGACGCAATTTAATCTGACCTAATCTGGGTGGATAATAAAAGTTTGAAAGAGTAACTATACTTTGTTAAATTGTTGAACACAGAATTAAGCAATGAAAACCATGAATGTGATGGAAACATTGTGACATTGTGTATGTAAATGTGGAAGAGATAAAGCTGACCCAATACAAACATAGGACATATTTGGAACAGCGTATTTTTATACGATTAATATGAATTTATGTTAAGGAAGAATTAGAAGTAAAAGATGAAAATAATTGATCATCCAATAATCACATTTTAGCAGGAACTTCAATGCAAAATGTTATACAAAGCACTTACAACATCATTTCAAAAACTGTCAGGCAATTTTTCACCAGGAATCTGCGGTTGTTTTGGATTGTCTGGCATACATAAAAATTATTAGCCACACAGATGGGAAAAATCTGTTAGTCTGTCTGGTCACTGTTCTGTGATCAGGTGTGTTGCCAATATTGCGCCTGCCATTTGCTTTAACTTAAATACATCTGGTTTAAATGAGCCAGTCTCCTCAAGCTGCAGTCAAAAAAGGGAGGCACTGGCAACAAATTCGGAATTGGACCAGAAAATTTGTTTTTATTTACCACATATGGAATAAGTTATTGTATTTTTTTCCTTCTATTTTGGATGTCTGGGAATAAGTGGATCTACAAACACAGGTATATAAGACAGCGGGTTTTCATACTGCATGCTTAGTCATGCATGATCACAGATCTGCGCACACACACAGACACACACACACACACACACACATACATTGATAGTCTGAGCCAAATGGCAGCCAAGCAAGGCTGTTGGATGAGTAATGGGAAAAACTACAAGGCACAAGCCTTGATCCTCGCACCTCCCCTCCACAGAGCCTGAAACACAAGCATACTTAAAAATACACAGTCATACACACACAGTGCTGACAGATTCAGATACAGATCAACACATGTAGTGAATCTGTGAAGAGACAGAGAGAGAGAATGATGGCAGATCTGACAGAACGGTCACAATTGCTAGATTCAAACTTTCAGGGTTTCTTGTCACACACACACTCACACACATACAAAGCAACACACATATTCCTGCTATGCAGGTTTGTAGTTTGCATAGTTTTCCTAGCTAACAGGGAACGTTCTCAGATCATTGGCTAACGTTCTCTAAAAGTTCTCTCAAAGAACTTTCAAAATAATGTTTCTAATGTTTTTTATACTGGAATTGTTACGGAAACGTTCTTACAACCTAAAATTGTTAACTGGATTTCGTTCTACTTAAATCCCTGAACACAATTTTAAAATACTGTCCTTGACTCAATTTGTGTCATTTCCAGCTACCCTGTGGTCAGAGCCCCATGCCAAAGTAATTTGTCTCTCATTTCTTTTAGACAGCGATCTGTTTTAATTAAAGAAATACATCAACACAAACAACACCATCAATAATCCCTCTTTCCTCATCATGACAAAGAATTTCTTCAGATCTTAATTTGTGACATCATGGTGGACGTACTACATTAATTAAATCATTACTGTGGTTGGATGACATCATAATTGTTTTCAGTGTGGGGTCTTTTTCACTCTAATTAATGTGAAAGGATGTTATTGATGATACTAAATCTATTTTATGTGTTTGGGTGATTTATAATGACGGTTTTATATCTATATGTAATGTGATGAAAGAAGCCGATGAATAAAAATAGTGACAAAGTGACTTACAGCGACTACAGGAACAGACTTTAGAACTACATTTTAAAACTTCATTCTGAAAGTGTAGTAAATAAAGAGGTACCGTTATTATAGAATGATATTGTGTGTGTTTGTGTGTGTGAGCGAGAGAGAGAGAGAGAGAGAGAGATGATCTTAGTTAGAGAACTCCAGACAAGCAGAACAGAGATGGTTGAAATGTGTCCACTAGAATATGCAGAATGATAGCAGAAGATGGGGTAGGCGAGATCTTCCACTCCTCTGTCCATATTTCTTTCCCATCCCTCCTTCCAGCCCCCACCTATCTAAACCCAGCCTTGGACAAAGAAAACTGCTTTCTGCCAAGTCATTTTTCATAAGCTCACGAAATTGGGCCAATCTCCAACCCCCTTCCCTTTTCTCCTCTTTCTCTCAGTAGAACTTCTATGGAACCTTTGGGGAACAATTGAACACACACCACCTGCCCCTTTCCAAAACCACACGCTCCTCAAGGGAGTCCTCCCGTACACACACGGGCTTTTCATCTGAGGCACTGAGACCAGTGGACATATGAATCCATCTTCCTCTACAGCATAATCACCCTCTGTGTAAAACTAATGGAGAATGATGTAATCAGAACCATATTGTTATTTCCATACAGAGCAAGCGATCACACTGAATGCAATAAACCACTTTAAAAACCATTTCAAATCGATTTGGTTTGACTTAGATTGAACGTGTTAAGTTATCAGAATGTGAATTGTTTACAAATTATTTTTCTATGTAACTTTGTTTGTGGCAATTACATATATTTTAAAATATATATTTTAAAATTAGTAAAATTTCCATGAGTTTACATTGAAATTTGGGATTCTGATTTTACGTTTATACCAGCATATATTATATATATCAAAAACATTATTTTTGAGTAGGTAGTGCAACGTTTTAAAAACACTACAGAATGTTTAAAAAAATTAATACTGTTTACATAATGTTCTTATAATCAAGCAATAATGTTGATACAATGTCAAAAAAAACTGGGTGTTTTTAACACTACTAGAAACACAAAAGTAGAAGCCAGAGACCTCATTCACTTTCACTGTATGGAAAAATAGCAACATCAGCATTCTTCAAAATTTCTGCTTTCGTATTCCGCAGAACAAAAAAATCATACAGGTTTAGAACAACGTGTGGGTAAGTCAATGATGACAAGGTTTTTATTTTTAGGTGAACTAAGCCTTTAACTTCTTGAGTGAACAAAATGTCCTGTTGCCTTCACACAAAATGCTCTTCGGAACATTTTCAAATCATGCTGGAATATTATGGATCACCAGGTTTTGTACAAACGTATGAAGTTCATGTCATCTGACTGCATGCTTTTATTATAGCAGAATGGGGACCTACCAAATACTAGCACATTAACATTTCATGAAAAATAAAGTAAAATAGGGAAATTTTAACTAGTTACTTCAGACCTTTGGACCTCGCCGTTGCTTCAAACAGAGAGTTCTGTTTTGCTCATTGTGTGCAATGTCTCCTGTATCAATCCACCTGTATTTGCGAAATTCTTTTTGTTTGCTGAATCTCTGCTCCTACAAGCTTCATTAAATAACTATATCCAAGCTGCAATGTCCTGTAAAAACTTGTATTTCTATCTGTGCGTGTGCATGCGAGAACGAGCGTGCCTTAATATTTATATTCCTGTCAGGTGTGTGTGAGAGGGGCCGTGAGGTCAGCAGTGACTAATTCTCTCGCCGCTCCATGATTACGTCTATAATGGAGCTGTTATTGGCACGACTCCCTCATCACGGAACACAAGGCCCACGAAGAGAAAAATCCATACACGTTTCCTCAGTAAAGCTCGTGCAGAGCCGACACAGACCAGCACTTATAAAAAATGCTTTACCAGCTTGAATAAAAATCTAATGTGCAATTTAAAATCAATAACTAAAAAAAGAGAAATCCAACCCAATGTGATGTTATTATCTAAATATCAATAGGAACTCATGTTTGCTTATGTCTGTCTGTGTGTGTGTGTGTGTGTGTGTGTGTGTGTGTCTATGCGATTAGGTAAAGCCAGACTCTGCAGGCTGTGGGGCAGCTCTTGGTGCTTTGACCAGCCGGGATTTGGTCTCGGTATCTGGACTCGAATAACTCTCCCCGGCTTCTATTTCAATTTTAATACAGCAGCACTCTGTGCAGTATGCGCTTTAATAAAGTAACGCTGTGTCTGTCAAGCCAGGTGTAGCTCCAATCCCCTCATATTCTACATAAATCCTTCAGAAAGGTGTTGGGGTACAGCGGGAGTGCGGAAGTCTGTGCTTCTTATTTAAACTACCTTGGAATGTCTTTTGTCTTCCTCCATTCCATGTATATATACACACACACACAAAAATATATACATATACTACCATATATATTACCATATATATATATATACACACACACACACAAAAATATATACATATACTACCATATATATATTACCATATATATATATATATATATACACACACACACACGCACACACACACATAAATAATGAATAAAGAAATAATAGCACATTACAATACATGGCAGATCTATTCATTACAAACGAAAATTAATTTCAACTTTTGAGCCATTACAACATATTATTATACAAGGTCAATGTTAGCTCATTGCCATTGTGTTTTAAAACCAAACAGGATTTAACTAGTGTGATTGCAAACANCCATATATATATATATATATATATACACACACATCAATAATAAATAAAGAAATAATAGCATATTACAATACATGGCAGATCTATTCATTACAAACCAAAATTAATTTCAACTTTTGAGCCATTACAACATATTATTATACAGGGTCAATGTTAGCTCATTGCCATTGTGTTTTAAAACCAAACAGGATTTAACTAGCGTGATTGCAAACAAAAATGAATGACTTGTGCATTGCATTGAAGGTCAATTCAAGTGCACACGGTTCTAAAAATGGGGTGAAAATCCATTCATGAATTATTTACTCAGCACAGATAAATTGTGGTGTAATTTCATTTCACTTACTGCTGCTCACATTTCAATTTCTGCACTTAATCTTTGAGTAAAGCTAGAGATGTTCTACAATGATAGCTCAACGTTTGGTGTTAATTTAAATGTGAGCTTCGTTTTTTTCTGTATTGTAGATACATATTGTAGAACCTCTGCAATATGAAAGAAATACAATAAGCCTAATTCATAAAGAAATTGAATTAGCAAAATTATTTTAGTTCACCTTGAAACCTTCTACTGTCTGTACTGAATGGATTTTTGCAAATTCTAGGTAACGTGTGGCTACATTAAATATGCTAAAATATTACACTTAAATTCATTTAAATATAACATTTACTTTATTTAGATTTTTTGTAGTCACAACATAGTTTCAATATCTACCTTTGTGTTATCTGATAGTTTTAATGAGTTTACTATAATTCAGAAATGTGGAAAAATATTAATAATGACTGAGTAAGTGATCTAAACTTTTGACCGGTAGTGTATGTATAGATTCTAACTTTTTAATCTTCATACAGTATAAACTCATGCAAGAAGGGGTCAAGTTAGGCCAGACTGAAAATAAATTTTCCTCTCATCTAACAATTACAAAATTAATAATGAGTCTATACGTCAAACATGCTCATTCTAGATCAGAGCCAACAGTCATGGAACGTATTATCATAAGACATTTGTTCGTAGCGTGACAATGCTTGGCCTCAGGCCACCGACATGTTTTATTTAATAACGAGGGAATTTTGCAATGTTTGCCTTTCATTATGTTGAAAGTTGAAAACAGAGACCGAAAGCCACTCACTTTAAAGCACAAACTTGCCGCTCAATGACTGTCAAAAGAGATTTGAGCGCTTGGATCGGAGAAAAGGATTTTGCAGGATGTCCACCTAATGCGACAGTATTTAGTTTTCCATGAGAATTTTTAGGAGATGGGGGAAGGGTCTGGCTGACCACCCATTGGAGAGGGTCTGTTCTACGGCTGGAGGCAGGGGTTTACAGTTTGGAGTGGCAGAGCAGATTATGCTCTCCGGAGACACACACAGGGATGAGAGTCTTCCTCTGCCTGGGAGCCATGAGTTCTAAAGAAAGAGGAAAAATCCTGATGAAAAGCAAAGCATATGTGTGGCCATGTGTGAGGAGAACAAACATCTTCTGGCCGGTTTTGAGGCTGGCGTATCAAAGGTTCACCATGCTTGATGTTATAAACAACTGCAGACAATCTTTAAGCTTATCACAGATTTTAATCTGTCAAAACTTTGATAAAAGTGCAAACTACACAAAAGTGATGAGAAGATCTGAGTTACTTACAGTAGATGCTGCCAGTGGGTTTAATGCTTTAGAATTTAATACTAGTTTAGTCATTCTACGGATGCCAGGTTGTAAAAAAAATCCACTTTACTGTAGTATATGAAAAAGCCACTCAGGTATTCTGCAAATTATACCATAAATACATTTTCAGTAATTTTATATGACTTGAAGACCCTGCAATAACAATGTCAAAATGTATCTGAGATTCTCCATTAAACATAAAAAACAGTATGAACATTGTATTAATTACATGAACACTGATAGAATGTGATGCCAAATTGTGCATCCTTTTTTTTAAAAATAAGGCATGTGCCACAAATTATTAAGCTGTGCAAAAAGAATTTTGCGGTACAGAGAATAAGAATTTAAAGAGTCACACTCTGATGTCTAAGATACTGAAATAAGGCAGAGATTATCTGGATTAAATGAGAAAGCTGTGTGTCTGTAGTTCCTTCTCTATATCCGTATTTGCGTATCTCAACAGCTTATGTGTGTGTGTAACAACATAAAACAGAGGGATAAACAGAGTTCTGAAACAGGGAAACAGAGATCTGTGTTGAGCGCTGGGTGCCTGGTTAAAGGTGAAAGTCAGGGTTCCTGTGAGTGTTAAGGTTAAGTTTAGGGTCAAAGGTCAAATGAACGGTGAGGTTGTGGTAAGGTTAGGGTCAGTTTGGGGTCAGGACGTCCACTTCCCTCAGGGCAGAGCAAATGGTCAAGCAAAGATCTATTCGCACCAATTAGTGTTTTTCATTCACAAATAAGAAGAAAATTCTAAGTCTAGTTCTAAGTTCTAAAGTTCTAAGAAATTTAAATAAAAGTTAAAGTTTTTTTGTGGTTATACAAGCAAGCAAAAAAGTAACCAAGTAACAAATTAAGGAATAAACTATCAATTCATGAAAGATAAATTAGCACATTACCCATTAACACAATTCCCATTACAAATGTACTCTAATATAGTTTAAATATATAGTTACATTTATACTGAAGTAATCTGCTATATATTTCTAATGTTGGTTCATGGGTGACAGCTGTCTTGTCAGGTTTGTAAAGTGTCAGAAAGAGAACTGAATCGTCTGAGACGCTGATGATTTCTCAGCTTAGCCATGAGCTATGGGCGTCCTGATCTGATTTATTTCGAACGTCGACAAAAATATAATTTATGTTCTGTTGGTATCTTATTGCAGTTGTTGGTGATGTCATCCCTGGCTGTAACCACCAGACCTGGGAGGTAGCACTCCCTTTTACAGACCATTGCATTCTGGGAAATTTTTACACCACCACCATGGCTTAATGGTTGTCTCCCCCTGTGAGCCGCGCAGAGCAAACACAGATGATATGTCATGTCAAAACAGCTCACCACTGACTCACCACACAGACAGCAAAGTCTCCTGTGACTCTTTCAGGTTAACCAAAACTGTACACAGCTACCACATCCTGTCATGTACTGAAGGGAAAAATAAGCATGAAAAAATCAATTGACATGCTTCAATTACATACTAAAAATATAACATTTAATATTTAGAGTGTGTAAATATTTACTATGCATAACTAAGACCATATTTTTAGCCCTTGTGGGTACTGCAATATTTTATGGTAGCCGCATATAATGTATTGTGTATTTAGCTAGTTTGTCTTTAGCATTACGCTATAACGTTGTGCAAACAATGAAAATAATGATTTTATTATATTTAGTCTCACTTGCATAGCCATTTGCTTAACAATTCATGCTAATGATGTCTTAGGTCCAAATATATGTGTGGTTCCCTATCAGTTCGTATCGGTGATCTACTGTAAAACAGCTCTTGCTGTGTGATGTGAAAACACTGATACATTTACTAAAGATCCACTGTTTGTGCATGACATGCCTGATAATACAAATGCACTGATATTTCAGGAGGTTGGCAAGAACTTTCAGAAGTTTGGATACGCTGGTGAGATTGTGTGTAGGAATTACTGATATTTGCTCTTTTTATGCTTTACTAAGTTTCTCTTTTTTATTTTTTCAATATGTTGATTTATTCCCCGAGGTCTGCAGTTCGTTATGAGACTTGAAAATTCCTCTTGCTCCGTGACAAACTGACGAATGACATAAAGCGTGCGGAGGAGAGCTAGACATGTGTTGTCATTTAAAATGATATTGTCTGAACTTAATGACTTACACAGGCTTATAGGTATAAATATCTGATCCTTCGTGCTAATTTCATTGGCTAAGCGGGCCCCATAAAAAGGTCATTATGCCTGGTTTGTGTTTAACTCGCATTTAATTCCAAGGAGCAAGAGGTGCGAGAAACTGTATTGATTAAATGACAGCTTAACAACCAGCTGTTTAATAAATCGGCCCACTGCATTGGACCAGAGGGCAGAGAGGAAGAAAGAGAAAAACTAAAGAGGAAAAGGGAGGGGAAAGCAAAGATGGAGGGGTGTTATAGAAAGAGAGAAAGGAGAGGGGGACAGGCAGGGGGTTGTTGAAGCTTCATTGCTAGCAGTTGTGATGGAAACCCTTTCTGCTTGCTGCTGTCAAATTTATGTTAACAAGCAAATTAGCCACACCGCTGTGAGGCAGCGCCAGATCAATAGCGACAATAAAAACCAACGCAGGCAGAGGGAGAA
>JAZGTK010009325.1:0-17373 GCA_036877625.1 Ambastaia sidthimunki | reverse complement strand
TTTTTTGTCAGCTTCCAACAAATCATGCATCATTTTTAAGGCTTTATTATTAGAGAATGTGAAGATTTGCTCATTGTGAATCATATTGACAGCATGACTCATGTATCTCTTGATTTTTAAGGTTAGAAATACAAAACCAAAGGAATGTCAAAAACAAACAATGATACAAATCACTTTTACTGTATCTGTATTTACTGTATACTTTACTGTATTTCTGCTTGAAGGTGTTTACTTCCATGCAGTCGTATGATCTGGGGTGTTCATATGGGGGAGGGGAGAACACAGCTAAAGTTTTTAATGATGCTGGTCTGGCCTTCATCTCCCACTCGGCTACAGTCCGCTCAATGATGAGAAAAGGTACATAGACCACATAATACCAGACTGTTTCTACACATGTGACAAAACTGGTCATTTTCAATGTACTATATACAGCCTAGGCTCTAAAACAGATGCTGTCTGTACACTGAAGAGTTGTTGTGGTATGTTAATAAAATTCTTTAATTCGTTGTGTCTAGGTTTAAGCTGTCAGTCTGGATTTAGAAGAAACAAGCGGTCTATAGATATCCAAACAGAAATGGCTAAAAAAGGTAAAACATTGTCAGTTGTATATTTGGATACCTTTGTTCCTAAATTTTACTGAACAGTTTTTTGTTTCTAAAGGTGCACTCAGTCTTTTATTATTTTTTTATGATCGATATGACAGTCATCTTGGACTTAAGTATACTCATAGCTTACAGTGTGGATATAGCATCAGGCAAAAGCAAACGTTTTCAACCTAGGCCACTGTTAAAATGCACTATTTACTATAATGAGTGATAATTAATATGGGCAAAAGTGTCTGATAACAGCAGGTTTACAGAAATAAGTGAGAAATGTTTTAGTTACACGTAAAAAAATCTTTTATCTACTGATATGACTAAAGTATTTATCGCGTAAATAAACATGGTTTTGTAGTGTAGATACAGGCTCTGTTCTGATGTTTTAAATGATTATTGATAACTTTTACCAGGTCTGACGTTGATTTGTTCTTTATGATGTATAATTACACTCAACTTCTGCTTACAATTAATGACATCACTTTTGTTTTAAAGAGGCTGAGTTTTCTGAGGAACAACAGAAGAGATGTTGTCATCACGGCTTTACCCTCATTCCAATGAAGCTCACTTGTGAAGAGAGAGCAAAACGAGTGAGCAAACGGGAAAACAAGGACTGTGTGGATGCCTTTAGAAAGTGCTGTGTGTTTGCAACCAAACTAAGAGAAGAAAAGAGGAGAGAGGACCAGAGGAAAGGATATGCACGATGTAAGCAGGAGATCTCAGTGTGAAGCTAGTGGACCAATATGTAATTACAGAGCTCAGTCACAGAGCTCATACTACAGTAAAATATTGACCATCACATGCTTGGTTATAGGCACTGCAAAATATATTTTTAAATTCTGCTAGGGCACAAAAAAATGATGTTGAAAATGATCCTCCACTGTTTCCTTCCACAGCTTCTAATGCTGATGAAATCGAGGAAATGTTTAACAACGAAATACAAACTATTCGGCGAAATTTCCCTCCAAGTTTTTCCTTTACGGAGATTAAAGCTAAGGGAAAAGTCGGGTGCGTGGGTTTTCCACACTATCCAAATTTCTTTATAATATATCTGTTTGACTATCGGTAAATATAAATGGAACAAAAATGTCAAAGTTTATGAAAATTGAAAGGGAAAAATACAATACATATTTTTTGTGTCTCTTTTAAAACAGTGTTAAGGTTTACAAATGTCTAATGATGTCATTGAACTAATTCTTTCTTTCAGACACAAACTCTATATTCCTGACTCCATCACAACTTGGGAGATCCAGGCTGTCAGCTCTTCTACATCTCATGGTAAGTTTTCTTTTCAATGTTTAACAAAATGTTAAAAACAAAAATTAATATCAATTCACCATAGAATTTTAGAACAAGAAACGTATTCTTGTTTTCATTGCTTACAGGTTTCTGTGTGGCAGAGCCAGTTGATCTTCATGTTTTTAAAGCCCTTTTTCTGTCCTTGAGGCTTCCTTATTCTGTGAAACGTTTTGAGCAGCTTGCAATAGTGGTGGTGATCTACAATTATGGCAAGATGGATATGGAGGTTTGTTTAAGTAAAGAGTTCATTTACTTTTCAACGGTAAAACAAATGTGTTAACTTGAATTTTTAATATAAATTAACGTAACATAGTATAAATTTATCTTCCTAATACACCTCTTTATGCTCAGTTTATTGTTCGCATGAAACAAGAAGAAGGTCTTTGTTCACCTGGGACGTCATCGTATGTCAAAATCGAACTGGAACCAGAGTCTTCGGAGACTGTGACTTTCTCTGCTGTTCCCATGGTAATGGGAGAAATTCCAATCAGCGTTGAACTGTACGATATTGACACTAACACAAAGGTGGATGGAGTTCAAAAGATGCTCTTGGTCAAGGTAAGTGGAGGCAGAACTTGGAAACTGCTTAACTACTAATTTGTGTTTACTTGTCAGTTCATAACCCTGTTCTTTTTGGTGCAGTTTTGATTAATTTTGTTTTTTATATTTCAGAATGAAGGAGTTGAAATAAGAAATGAGGAAACTCATGTCATTAATCTGGATGGTGAGATTAATAGCCCCACACAGATACAGACATACACAAAACAATTGTACACATACAGAAAAATGTACACATACAGTTAAAATGTAAATAAATATTCAACATATCATCGGTATAACAGCTCATTTTAATGTGAACATCAGGTAGGAGTGACAAAACCATCCCTATCAATGGAGTTTTCCCGACTAACACTGTTCCTGATACAGACGTCAACCTGTTCGTCAAGTTAGAAGGTTTAATATGCTACTAATTTCTGTTGCCTTTGAAACTCATTTCTAATATGTTTTTATATTGAAATATATAATGAAATATAAACTGATCGTTTCACATAGAAAATGCATTTGGCAAGTCCACTGCTGTTCAACTACTCTCACCATCTAAAGTGGAAAATCTGATAAGAGAACCTACAGGCTGTGGAGAGCAGACTATGATCACAATGTCTCCAACTGCCCTGTCAATCCGCTACCTGGACAAAAGTAACGGCTGGCTTCACCTGGACGCTGGGTTGAGAGACAAAGCACTGGATTTCATTGAGAAAGGTGTAGTGTGTGATTCCTGCATGTTCATCCAATAAAGTTTCATTCATAACCGCAGCTGGCAATCTGAACAATAGATTGCATAGTAAGTGTTTTCAATGAAACCACCAGCACCATAATACACAACAGTACAACCAGTAACCACTATCTAATCACAGCTGTGTTTCATTGATGTTATGTTAACTACATATGTCTACCCTGAGTTCTACAATTACAAACTGTTGAATTGTTTAACTGTTTAATATTTTATTCTGACAGGTTATGAACGAATTATGACATACAAAAAGTCTGATGGATCATACGCAGCTTGGCAAAACCATCCGACAAGTACCTGGTAAATTTGAAGTCAAACAAAAAAAAAGTATTTTGTTCAGACCAGTGTTGCATTTGATCCCCGGACAGATTTACCTGATGAAATGTTGCTTTTGAGTCCCAAATTATGGTCCTCATCTGTCCTCATGCAGGCTGACAGCACTGGTGGTGAAAGTGTTGTCTCTCGTGGCTGATCGACAATTAGAAACCAGGGAACAGGGAGGAACAACAGAAAAGCATGTTTCAAATGAAGACATCCGCAAAGCAGTCACTTATCTGACTGACACACAGAACTCAGATGGGTCCTTCACCGACTCCAATCCAGTCATTCATCGGGAAATGCAGGTGCTTCCCAATGATAACAATGAGTTGAACCAATGAACTGCTAAAGAAAACATGTAAAACATTGGAAAATAGGATAGGCATGACCAGCACCCCTGTGTGCTCTAATGCTCAGTGTTTTTGTTGTAGGGTGGTATTGGGGGAGTTGAGCAAGATGCTTCTTTAACAGCTTTCATCACCATAGCCCTCTGTCGCTCAGTGCCTTTCCTGGATGAAGAAACAACCAATGTGGTAAAAAACAGAGCTCATGTCATTAATATTGAGACAGTAACCAGCAGGCTGCATAGAGACACCAATAAAGGAATACAATGTTTTATACTAGACCAACTACACAAAGGAGCTTGTGTTCACCACAATTGCGGTCTGTTAATGTTTTGTAGAGGAATAGCATCTCTCGTGCCACTGCCTACCTGCTCACACGTGCTGATGAACTGAAAAGACCATATGCTTTAGCCATTACAACGTACTGTTTGTCCACCTGCCTAGATGACCAAAGTCTTGCACTGTCAGCTTGGGAGAAACTCAAACGTTTATCAGGTAAAGGTAGCATGACTTTGAAACCTTAAAACTTTGTTCATTTAAATTTAATGATAGCAGTTAGATTACAATGACGGTATCAACAAGCTATTAACACTTTCCTGCGCATTAAGCATTGATGAACTGGCTAAAGCAAAGCACACACTAAAATGTGATTGCTGTGCTGGGTGCTACCTAACATGAGTCAGGAAACATAGGTTTTTGTCAGCTGACCAACAAACATAGTATTATTTACAATTCACTTGGCATTGTTTCCAAGAGAAAACTGTTTGTGACTTTCATAACACTGAATATTTGACAGATATTCATGAATCAGCCAGTAATCAACAATACTCAAGCACAACTACATATACATCTGTATAGCATAGCACTATTAACTAGCCTAAAAATAAATAGCTGCGCTCCATAACATACCCATACAATGTTACAATACAACCTCAACCATGATTTTATAAACTTAAAGCAAAATGTTTTTATTTTTTTGTCACAATCATTTATATTAGTCTAAATTTCATGACATTTTGGTTATTTCTTTGTTTTTTTTTCACCTTCTCCACTGAACCAGTGAAAGAGAAAGAATGTCTTGTATGGCGGGATGATGATACTGTGCGATTGGAAAAAGAGGGCAGAGCTTACCTGGTGCCTTCTGGAGTGGCACTGACTGTAGAGAGTACAGCATACGCTCTACTGACGGCTCTCGCCCAGAAGGACCTAGAGACAGCTCATAGTGCTGCCTGCTTCTTATCCTCAAATGAGAACTATGAAGGGGGTTTCAAATCAACACAGGTCAGACAGTTCTGGCATCTTAATTGAGCTTTAATTAACCTTAGTAATTTAATAACCTTTAAATTTATTTTAACCTAATTTAAGGTTAAATGGTAATTTAACCGTAGTCATTTAGTGAAGTGAACTACCTGTTTGTTACCCTTATATTTAAAGGAACTTACATTTCTGAAGAAGGAAATGCAGTAATTCAATATCATTCAAATACTCTTACAGGACACTATCATAGCTTTGGAGGCCCTTTCAGAGTATGCACTGAGTATACCAAAACCCCCCACCACTATGATCAATGCTCATTTCATTGTACAAGGGAGATCTGAGATGGAGAAGCTGGTTTTGGACAACACTGACAAGAAAGTTGAAACCGAATTAAAGGTAAACAGCTTGAACCTGCCACTATAATAGCTTTAATTTCCAGTGACATCTAACATCATAAAATGTATCATCAGATCTCTCCCCCTACTGGTGTGTTCTTGATACCAATTTCAAATGTCCTGTAAGATCTTACTAACCAGGGTTCCTGCACAAATATTGTCCCTTAAATATAAAATATTAATATTTCTGTACTTTTAAACATCATTGTGTAGATTTACATCACTTTGTTTTTAGATGAGTTACATTCACATTTACGTCTGTGTAATTTGTCTCATTGTCCTCCAGGTGTAGCTGTAAGCTATTTTTTAAATCATATTTTATTGTGCTGACCTGCAAATGCATATCTGTGTTTTGCCTACCTGTCCAGAGACTTGTGGGAAACAACATACAAGCAAAGCTTTCAGGATCAGGAAAACTTAAAATGAAGGTAAGGGGGGGTTTCACATTTATTTGTACCATTTTTTTAGTGTCACAGTGCATACCATCATGCATAGCATCTTTCCTAAATGTGGCTTATTTTGATGTAGGTGGCGATGGCTTATTATGCTTTTAAGGAAGATTCTAACTGCGCTGATCTGTCAGTAAATGTGACTGTAGAGGGAAAAGTTAAATACACAAGTGAGAAGATATAAATTCTTAAGGATCTGCTTCTTAGGGAAGATTATTCAAGGCATTATTCTAATGTTTATGCATTTATTTATTTATTTATCTATATTAAATTGTGGAATTATGTGACTGCATTGATTGTTCATCTGATCCATAATTCCAGCAACAATCTTTTAAAACAGATACCATTTTCTTTTCAGCTGAGATATTGGAAAATTACAATTATTATGACTATGATAACGCAGAGGAGAGGAGAGAGGAGGAAGATCTCCCTCGGTCCAGCATTGAGTGGTTTGATGCTCGCAGTCGACGCAAGAGAGACACTGCACAAAACACCCAACAAGAAGTGACATACACAGTGTGTGTTAGGTAAGCCGAAACGGGGTCTTTCTGTAGCTCAGCTGGTAATGCAATGCCTTAACAAGGTTTAAGTCATGGGTTCAATGCCCGGGGAATACATTTACTGATCAAATTTATTGATAAAATCTTTCCAAGTCACTTAGTAAAAAATAAGTAAAAAATATTTCACAGCACCTCCATCGTGTTCTTTATATTGTTACTTATCTTAATCATGATTTGCTGTTTTGGTATTAAATCATATTACAGTCATGCTCAGGGCAGGAACCTCTCTGGAATGGCCATCGCTGACATCACTCTTCTTAGTGGCTTTACTGCTGTCGATGAGGATCTCCGAAAGGTGAACCATGATCATTTATATCATCATTGCACAAAACTTAAAGAGCTAGTTCACCCAAACATGAAAATTTGCCATTATTTTTCTCACCCTCAGTCAGGCCATCCAAGATGTAGATCATGATTACTAGCTGAAACTGTGGTCCTTTGTCTTGTCTGTGGATGCCTTGTCTTTAGGTTTCAGAAAGGCAGATACAGGCAACACAACTGTGGTTCCTGAGGTCCTATGAAGTAACTATGATCAATGTGTGCAAGAAATCTTTTATAAACATTATAACCTGTAATTCATCTACAGTTTGGATGGCCTAAGAGTGAGTGAATTCACAGCAATTATCAGCCTTTATTGTTAATTTAATGTTCTGTGCACTATATCTATACAAAAATGTGTCTTTTGTGAATTTTTAGACCTTTTATACTTAATTTAGCTTTTCTGGCAGTTACAATCTAAAAGTGATTAAATTCCAGTTTTCTTAGCAATGGTGTATGAGTGCAGTTACATTTCATCTGTGGTGAGGTAGGGTGACGGACTGCCAAATTCAGAAAGATCTGTACTAAAATATTGCTCTGTTCCAGCAATAAAACCAATACAATACAGAACAGTCATATATTACAAACCTTGTAACAGTTTATATGCTTATACAGCTAATAAACATATCTGTAGGGTTCCCTGCATGTTTACTTGTACAGTGTAAACACACTTTTTCATAGAATTGCTGTACCCTCCTTGCTGTCTTTGCAGCCTTGCTTCTTGGTTTCAATTTCTCTCATTTTGGGTCCCAACTTTCTCTCCTACAGCTGAAAGACCTGGTGGATAAATACATTTCTCACTATGAGATCACAAAAGGAAGAGTCTTGTTGTACTTCAGTGAGGTGACAAATGCACACAATCATGTACAGTTTAGAAAAAAACTCTTACATCTTACAAAGTTGTTCAGCATGTCTCTCTTTTACCCCCCAGGTAGAGGACGATAGGATCTGTCTAGCATTCAAAGCTACACAAGATTTCCCCGTCGGTTTAGTGCAACCAGCCCCTGCCACATTTTATGATTACTATGAGCCAGGTACACTGTCCTCTCTGTTTTAGTGCCAGTGTACCTTATATAACCTTACCGCTTATATAACCTGAACCTTAAATAAAGGTTCATTATAGACAAAGATGGGGATTCTACATAAAAATCATAATTTATCTTATGTATGTAATATTAAATTAGTTACGTTCACAATTTGTAGAATCACTGAATCCCTTATAATAATGAATGAAATATAACTTCAATTCTAAGAGGTTAACAACCAAAAAATCTGTACAACTTGAACAGATAGGAGATGCTCTGTACTCTATGCTGCCCCCAAGAGGAGCAAGATGGTTTCTGTCCTGTGCTCAGATGATGTTTGCCAATGTGCAGAAAGTAGGTTCCTTAAAACTCAATTGGTAATGCTAAAGCACATGTACAGTACAGCATCTCCATGACTGTACACTGTAGAATGAGTTTTATGTCATTATGATATTCTTAAAGGATTTCTGTGTCCTCAGAGGGTTGTTTCAAGGAGAGGAAAACACTTGAGATGAACATCACCAAAAAAGACCGCTTCGATTTTGTCTGTTATCGATCCAACATTAATTATGGTTAGTAACACCCATGTACAAATTGTACAAGCAAATACTACTGAAACTTATAAGCTTTTCTGCAGGCTTTTTTTCAATGAACACAATACATTGTGGCATATTGAGGTAGACCTGATCCTTATTTTTAACTTCTTTTTGACACAGCCTTTGAGGTTATTGTTGATTCAGTTGCTGCAGAGAGCAACTTTATACTGTACACAACAAATGTGACTGTGGTCCTCCGATACGGTAAGTGATCACAAATATATTTTCTTAGCTTTGATGAGAATCAGGTTCATCAGTATGACTTAACCAATTGCATTACAGTAGTTACAAGCAATAAAGATCATGATATTTGTGAATGTTTTTGAAAGTAGTTTGCAAGATTTCTTTAGAAAAATGACCTCTAACCTCTGACCAGATGGAGATGAGGCTGTTAACTCAGACAGCAAGCGAGTGTTTGTTCAGAGGAAGCACTGCAAGGGTGAGCTGAAAGTGGGCAGAACATACCTCATCATGGGCAACGATGGAACAACCAAAGATTCAACTGGAAAGTGAGTAGTGATCCGCAATTACCTGCTTGCAACTTTTAGAAAATTCTTTGAAGTTCAGATGTGCAGAAAATGAAGGCAAGAAAAGTCATATCTCTGTGACTTTCCCAGCATGCAGTACCTGTTGGATTCAGACACATGGGTTGAGCAGAAAGAAACAGTCTCAACATGCCGAGCATCAGTCAACAAGATTTTCTGCAAAGGACTGAAGGATTTTGTGAGAGAATATCGAACAGATGGATGTAACGTTTAGTCTGTACCACAGTCTGGAGCAATTTAATCTGACACTATACCTGACACCTTTAAAGGCTTTAACTCTATCATAAACCCAAACACTAAAATGTTTTTTCTTTAATGTACAGATTCTGATGAGTAAGAAACTATATATATAAAAAAACACACACTTGTTTTGACTGGTATCATGTTTATGATTTGCTTTAATAAAAGCAAATGGCATTTTTCACAAAATGTACCTGACAGTATATTTGACAGTAGTTTTTAGTATCACATCAGCAATATCTTAGAAACAATTCACAGCCTTTACCGTATAATGCACAAATTTTAAAAGTCAAACCAAAATAGCAAAAAAGGCAACTCTGCAAATGACCAACCACTGACCACACACAGATAAATTAACACACCAACATACGTTCACTAAAACACACAAACACACACATTTGGCCAGGCCTCTTTCACATCCACTCGCACGTCTGTTTCATGCAGGTCCAGTCATCGAGGCTCGGTTAGCTATAAAATTCAGCCTTCTAGCATACGTGTATTTATTTTTTCAGAAGACTCTCTCTTTCACCCCCACACTTGGCAGTTGAGAGTGTGAGAGGGGCCTCTGTGCTCAAAGTAAACCCAGTAACATCTGCAGGCAGGCAGAAAAAAGCGTACAACAGTGCAGACACTCTGATGAAGACCTAGGCTGAGTGCGTCACAGAATCCATATGGAGCGGCCCTACACAGAACTGAACCTCAGTGTGACACAAGCAGCAGAGCCATTCATTTTGCCCACTCAGTCTGGAAAGGCAGTTCTATGGCAGGGCAGATGGGGGTGGAGAAAAGATGGCAGTGATTTGTAGTAAGAAAACAGGGAGGGAAAGATGAATATACCATGTGTGCTTTAGGACCATGTGCTCTAGAATCTGTGATTAAAGAGGTCACATATACAAAAATGCAAAGTGCAAACCCTCAGATCTCAACCGCCGGTGGTGTTATTGTCCTAAATGACATAATCAATATTATCCTCAGAACAGTCAAATCATCCAGTTTTGTAGATGTTGTATCAGCGCTGCTTGGTTTTGTAACATTTTTAAAATGTTCCACTAACTATCTTAGAATAACGTTTTTGATATATTCATATATAAAGTAAACAATGTTCTACTAATATTACTGCAAGTATGTTTTTGATAAATTTTGAGAACATTAGCCAACGTTCTGAGAATGTATCCTGAGGTGAGAGAGGTGAGAGAGTTAAGAGCACAGGAACAGACTCAGGCTTTATGTTCATATATTATTCTAATCTCTGAGGGCTGGGCCAACATAAGCAACACAGGGATTGGCCATCACTTCAGTCAGCCTCAGGTCAGTGCTTGCCTTGTTCGTGCTGTCACCATTAAACTTCTCATTTAGTTAAAATCAATAAAGTCTGAACCAATATGCAGACTCTGTAACATATGTTTTCCTTTGAGAAAAGAAAGGTCAAATGTTGTATTTATGGAAATGCTTCTAACATCATTTTGACATGCTTGTTATGCATATCTTGGTTTGGCGCAAAGTTTTTCATGTCTAAATCGCTGTAGCCTTTTTTCTTTAAAATGCTACAACACAGTTCAACACTTCAGTATTTTTAAAAACAAACATCGCTCAACATGAAAGGTTGTCAAAGTTTGCCTCTCCCTGCTTTCACTAGTAACATATTTTTGTAAATCAAATTACAGATTTACAAAAATATAAGTCAAGCCGAGTAAACATTTGCAGTGTAAATAAGCAGCACATCTGTTTTCAGAGTACAGGAGAGCTTTAGTTGTATATTTTGTGAATATAAAAATTCTTAGAAATGTATTGTATGCAATATGTTATATAGATTTAAATTGATTTTCTCTACTATTAATCTGCTATGAGTGGCAAAGAAAGAATAGGATAACAGACACTATAGTATTAGACCATTTCTCATAAACCACAAAAAATAACCTCCAAATATATTACTGATATTAAGAGTTTTGACCATTAGCAAAAACAAGAAAGTTGCACAAAAAACGCTTTATGCTTAAAAAGGTTTTAGCTCATAAATTGAGAGTGTTTGTCAGAAAATGGTTGTTTTGTTAGGTGTGTATACAGCTCTGCTTAAGGACTAGCGGGGTAAGGTCAGGTCAGTAGCAGAAGTGTGGTCCCAGTGATGTAAGCCTGATTTTGAGCAATACAAACATCCTTCAGCTGGGGGCGCTAGTGAACAAAGGCCACCCATCATCTCCCTTTAGCTGGCATGACAAGCACACTCTGTGTTCCAGTAGAGCGGATCTTAGCGACTTTCATCATGTGCTAGAAAGGAAAATTACAAGTAATATCCTTAAGACTGCTCTCTAGAAAGAGTTTAAAAGAACTGCAACTAAATTACAACAAAGTATAAAGATTAAGGCATCAAGTAAGTAGTTGTGTTCGTTAATGAGCTGTAAACATAAGTATGTTCATCCGGTGTCCAAATAACCTTTGTGAATATTTGACATTTTATAAAAATTTAAATTGCATTTTGTAAGTCTACTTCTAAGTTTGCACATCATGGCACAAATGTTTGAGTTCTTTTATAATGCCTAGAAAAAAACAAATGTCAAACCCCAAAAAGTAAACAACTTGTAGTTCACCCAAGCTTGAAACAGCTCACCCAAAACAGAAAATTATGTTTATCGTATCGTTTCAAAACAATTACAGTTTTATTTATGTGGGAAATAAGCAAATAGGCTAGGTTGGATAACAATAGCTAACACTGGCTGAGGAACAATTTAGTTTTATAAAGTCTGTAACTTTCATAAAGTATTTAATAAAACCTATAACTCATGTAAACAGAATGTTATCAGTTACTTACAGTGAACTATGTCAAAACATGGACATGTCAAAGTACAGAGAAAGTGATTCCTGTAAGCTTTTTAATCCCTTTCGTTGTACCTTAATGTTGTCATATGCCGATTGGTCTGTGCAGTGCTGCTTGTCGAACACAGCTCATAATAACTTTTTCCAGTCATATTAAGATTATATAGAAGAGACCACATATAAAGGACATGTTTTTTTGTAATACTATAATCACTCATCTGGATTTGTAGTTTTGTTTTGAGTATCTCAATGAATTACTAAGAAAAATATTGTTTGGGTCACGCTCAACATATTACTACATATAACAGCATACTGCTGTTGTTGGTCTTGATGTAGAAGACCATTGTATCAACAAAAAAATATCAGAAACAATAATTAAAATAAGTTGTCAAATCAAATTTTCCTCCACATTGCTTTATTCAAGTGCCCCCAAGTCCATCAAGTAGGTCAGAGCAATAACGAAACAAAGAGAGACTACACAGAATGTTTTAAAGTCATACAAATTATATATTTATACAGGAATAAATATGCTCAGTGAAACCTGACAAGGAGGAGGAGTGTGGAGAAACTTTGGGTATGAGGTGATTTGATTACCCAGCCCTCTTTGCTAGTGTAGCTCAAGTGGACTCTCCCTCCCCACATCTATCTCAATCAGTCACAAGAGCTTCTCAAGTTATTGGAAGGAGCCTCATACTAATACAGCAAGACAGAAGGCAGCTTCAAACACAGGTGAGCCAATATTTATTGTGCCTTATTGTACTGTAATGATATTATAATTGGAATCATAACTGACATTAGGAGAATTAAACAACTGTGTCATGGGCATTACTGCAGGGTGAATTTATTACATTGTGAAAATGATGCATTTAGCTGAATGTCAAGAAAATGCTATTAATATTTGTGTATTATTCCAAATTAAAGTGTAGCCCAAAACATTAACTATTTTTCTATTTTATAACAGAACTGTTATTGAAGGTCAATCTGGATTATAAGAGCAGATATTTATGTTGGTTGTAACATCATTTTGTTATTTTAGTAAAATGTTTCTAAATGCTTATACAGTGGTCACAAAAAAGGCTGGAGTAATTTATTCTGCTAAAAATTGGTATAAGCAGGTTTTAGTTGCCTAAATGACGTTTATGAAAGAGTTGAGTCAAAGACATAAAGTCCCTGTGAGAAGGGCACAGTGTAGCTCTGTTACAGCCTCTCTGCTGATAGGGGTCTGGGGGCTTTTCTCCAAATATGCAGTCTTGGGCTAAGCCACCCTAGCTAATCTTAGTCTGACAAGCATGCAAAAGGCATGCCTTTTATATTCATACAGTCTTATAGAGAGTCATTAATAATCTTTATGTCAATCATTAACATTTCTGAGAACGTACACTGCTTGCACCTTAATATATGAACAAATATGAAATGCATGAAAATGTATTAAAGTATCATGACACCAAAATCCTAATTTATAGAAGCTTTTGTAGACTAGTTATTCTTATGAAGGCAAACTGACTTTGCTTTTCTGTTTTTCAGGGAACATACACATTTTATCACAAATGCATAGAAAGTGAAGGAGGAAAATAACAGATATCACAAATTTCCACTTCTGATGTAGTTTGTAATAATAGGTTTAGATGATATATTATTAAAGACTGCACACCTCAATCTAGTAAAAA
This sequence comes from Ambastaia sidthimunki, assembly GCA_036877625.1. Classification (NCBI taxonomy): domain Eukaryota; kingdom Metazoa; phylum Chordata; class Actinopteri; order Cypriniformes; family Botiidae; genus Ambastaia; species Ambastaia sidthimunki. Next base: position 3,662 of record JAZGTK010009325.1, on the reverse strand, counting down.
TGTTAATCCCCCTGGTCTTTATTTTTGTCCTAATACCCCTGCCTTCTGTTCAAGGGACACCTAGTGATAACAATTCTACTAGCAAATCAACAGGCCATGCTATTAGTTCAAATGTTCCAAAGCTAGTTAATGCATTATTAAACACCAAAATAAAAAAACAAACTCATAATTCCTCAGAGACCAGCACCATTAATCAGACTCTCCCATCCGCCTCTAACCCTTCTGTGGATAATAACCAAAAGCATTTGCCTTTACTTCAAAACACACATGGCAAAAAGAAAAATACTACAATCAAGTCACAGGCCCACACTGGTAGTGTTTTAAAGCCATTAACTACATTAAACACCAAAATAAAAAGCCAAACTCAGTCTGCTCCATCTACGATTAGCGTCAATAAGACTCTTACATCCCCCTTAAAACCTTCTGTGGATGTTGACCAGAAACATGTTCCTTCTAGCGAAAAGAAAATTAATACTTCTAAGACAACAGCAAATGCTATAATTCTTAATGTGTCTAAGCCAGTAACTATGCTATTAAATGCCAAAATGAAAAACCAAACTCATTCTACTTCCTCAAAAATGAGCAGCGTCAATCAGACTCTCTCGTCTTCCACAAAGCCTGATGTGGATGATGACCAGAAACATGTACCTTCATTTCAAGGTGCAAATAGTGAGAAGAAAAGTACTACAAGTAAGTTAATAGCCAACACTGTTTCTAATGTTTCAAAGCCAGTAACTATGTCATTAAACATCAAGATAAAAAACCAAACTCTGACTGCTTTGTCCGAAACTATCAGCGTCAGTCAGACTCTACCATCCTTCTCTAAGCCTGCTGCAGAAGGTGACAAAAAAAATTTGCCTGAGAAAAAAAATACTACTAAATCAACAGCCAACACTAGTAATCTTAATACTTTAAAACCAGTAACTACCTTGATAAACACCAAAATAAAACAACAAATGTATTCTGCTTCCTCCGAAACCAGCAGTGTCAATCAGACTCTCCCATCCTCAACTAAACCTTCGGTGGATGGTGTCCAGAAACATGCACCTTCTAACGAGAAGAAAGATAATATTAAATCAACAGCCAACAAGAGTAATATTAATGTTTCAAAACCAGTAACTACCTTATTAAACACCAAAATTAATAAACAAATGTATTCTACATCCTCTGAAACCATTGGCATTAATCAGACTCTCCCATCTTCCTTAAACCCTGCTGTGGAAAATGTCCAGAAACATTTGCCTTTACTTCAAAACCCACTTGGGGAAAAGAAAAATACTACGACCAAGTCAAAGGTGGTTGTAGTCAAAGCCAATACTGGTAGTCTTAATGTTTCAAAGCCATTAACTACATTAAACACCAAAATAAAAAGCCAATTTCAGTCTGCTTTATCTAAAAATATCAGCGTCAATCAGACTCTTACATCCCCTTTAAAGCCTGTTGTGGATGGTGACCAAAAACATGTGCCTGCTAGTGAGAAGAAAAATAATACTATTAAGTCAACATCCAGTACTATAATTCTTGATGTTTTAAAGCCAGTAACTTCATCATTTAACACCAAAATAAAAAACCAAACTCATCCTAGTTCCTCAAAAATGAGTAAAGTGAATCAGACTCTCCCATCCTCCTCAAAGCCTGCTGTGGTTGATCTCCACAAACCATCAAAAGAGAAGCCTACAGTGAGTTCACCTTTTAAAGTAGTCATCACTGAAGGCTGCATTCCAAAGGAGCCTCAGACAGAAACAGGTGATGTGACCAGAACACAAGAAACCGAGCTAAGTTTGAAACCTGGATCTCCTCTGGTTATGACCCATCACATCAGCCTGGTGCCAGGAGCCTGCACAGGAGGTTGTGAGACAGAGATGGCTGCTTTAAAGGACAGGGTTGAGTTCCTCGAGAAGGAGATGTCAGCTCTTAAAAAAATGTGTAAGTACAGAGCCCTTAATACATTCTAAAATAGCATCATAATACATTCCAACAATTATTACACTACATACTTTAGACAAGTATGTGAAGGTGGATGTGAATGCTTGGGGTGATGCATTGCAAAATTGCATTCTTGTGCTGACACATTTTGTAAAACACAATAACATACATAGAGCAAGTTTTACATCTAGTAGTAGATGAATTGGTTACTTACTATACCGTCTACTGTATCTTTAGGTATTCAGTGCTCTGAAGCTGAAGATCAGTGCCCTAAAAACTGTAGTGGCCAAGGCAAGTGTGAAGGTGGAAAGTGTGTTTGCCTCCAAGGCTTCAGTGGTCCAGACTGCAGTGGTTCAACATGCCCCCCTAACTGCAATAAAAATGGAAAATGTGTGAAGGGCAAGTGTGTATGTCAGACTGGTTATACCGGTGAAGACTGCAGTAAGGGTAAGTAAGACATTATAGCCATTCACAGAATTGTATTATTCAGTAGTGGCTCCCTTAGTCTATCTAATCCCTAACAACATTTGTCTTTTCTAGCTGTTGACAAGATCACAATAACTGTTGAAACTGTGGCAATAAAGACATCATCATTTACGAACAGCAGTACGAAGCCAGACACAAAATCAGTAAAAACAAAGCCAGACAAGACCATATTTGTAAAAAAGACAGAAACAAAGGACACCAAACTCAAGCCACACCCAACCATGTCCACAATTAAAACCAGTGTTGTCAAAGTTCAGTCCAATACCACACTGGGTGACAAGATTATTAGGACTATTGGACCAGCTCTACTAAAGCAAAGAGGAGAAGGCCGTCAACAGCAAGCAATAAAGGGAAAAACAACAGTCATTCAGCTGAATTTAGAAAAACAATCACAAACTGACCTGAAGTTGAAAACTGAAGAAAATAAGGAGTCAACTTTAAAGAAAAATAACCTCAAAGATCAGACTATCCATCAGAATGTGACTCAAAGAACTGTGCAGAAGGTTAATGGAACTTCAGAAGTACTAGAGAACCTTGTTAAAGACACCAAAGAATCATCTAATGTAACTACATCCAGGACAAAATACCCTATTAAAACTGTAGGTGATCAACGGAAAGTGAGCATGCCTAATAGTACATCTACTGAGAAACACAAGAAACCATCCCATAGCAATGTAACAACAGTTTTCAAAGGAGAGAAAAAGAGGTTTGAAAAGCATGTCAACTTGACAAGTGTTGAATTTAAGCCTCCTACAAAGCATTTTAACAAAACAAGCAGCAGATCAGTAATTGGATCAGTAAAGGTTCATAACATCACATCTACAGGGTTCATTATGTCTTGGGAAGCCCCTCAAGATACATTTAAGAACTTCACCGTAACAAGGAAGGAAATCAGGGCAGGAAATGATGTAGAAGAGAATGAAGAAGATTCAGAGAAAATTCAGGATGTTACACTGAAAGTAAGTGACAAAGGGGCAGGGACTGAAAATGTGACAGATGTCCAAAGGCCTGGAACCTCATCTAAAGTCCACAGCAGCAAACTTGATGGAAGGACTGTTAAAAAGTTCTCGCAAATCCTTACTGGTACAGCACGGTCCTACCACTTCAGAGGCCTTCAACCTCAAACACGGTACTCAGTTTCCTTGTTTGGCTCTGGGCATGGAGTGCGATCCAAAATTCACCGCCTTACATTATACACTGGTGGGTTTCTTATACTTGCTTCTTTTATTTATCCTGTTAAGAGTTTGGTT
>JAZGTK010009324.1:0-17373 GCA_036877625.1 Ambastaia sidthimunki | reverse complement strand
ACAAATCCTTAATTTGCAAGCAAGTCAACAATATAAGAACCCCCAGAGGAGCTATAACTCATGGCCTATCAATACCACACTGATGTTTAAAACATTAGAGTGCCTGCATTGAGTTGCATGCTGTCAAAAGTTGCTTGATGAAATTGCAGGGCAGTCAGTTTAGTCTTTTAAAATATCAGCATTGAGTTCTTTAAGAGGGCATGGGTGGAGTAGAGATGTATAACAGATACATGATCAATGTGCCATTAAGTGCAAAGACCAACAAGATGTAAATTGCTCAAGTCACATAAAAAATTAATGCTGGGCTCTAAGCAAAACAACTAAGGTTTTGAGAAAGTGTGCTTAAACACTGTATGTGAAGAAGCTAAATGTCAAGTCCAAAATCAGAAAGAAACATTTAGAAGAAAATAAAAGTGGTGGTTGACTGTGCAAAACTTGTTCCACATCTCAGCTCAGGTTTTGTAGATGGCTGTCAGTTTGTTGTTAAAGGTATCCCTTCCACTCAAGTCTCTATGGCACTCTCGTCCCTAGATTTGACTTGGGTCTCTGCTATAATGCAAGTATGAGATTTCTTAACCATTTTATTGTCCACCAAGTGGAAATCATAACTTCAATCTCCTAAGTTCCTCTTCTCAACAAGCCGCACAATTTGAGATGTCTTCATGTTAGTAGCAGTATGAAACAGTGTGTAACAAATTGCACAACCAAATGTGTTTTTAATTTGTAATACTACTGTATTTGTTAATATTTTAACACTACAGGAAAGTACTAATAATAAAGGTGATGCTTTCTAAAACCACTTATCATTTCTTGCTCTACTCAAATAGAAGTTTTGGATAAAATATCCACAACATGCTCAAATGAGCCAGCTAAAAACTGCTAAGTAAAAAATGGTTACCAGTGAAGAAATGTTCCACTAAGGGTAACCATATCAATATCTGTGAGTTTCAGCACTGCATCTTATCAGCTACAATGACACTGGTAGCTAATTAAAAGGACACCCTATGTATAATAACCTTGCCAGAACTCCATTACAAGCACTCTGCATCCTGAAGGAGAGAGTGACAGCTATGCCTGCATTCTGACATGACGATCTATAACCGCACAAAGCTTTGTGACAGCCCCCATCCACCTCTAGAGAGATGGAAGAATGAAAAACAGCAGAAGACAAAAAATACAGTTAAAAAGGAGTGTGTGGTAAGGAAGGGTGCACCACATTTGCACCACGCTCCTGAAAGACAATTGCCAGCCATTGTGGTCCAATGAAACAAAGCTCCTTTCTCCTTGTTGTTCCCTTTTGTGGCACAAGTCAGGGGGATCAACAAGAATGTCAGCCGTTGTTGGGAGGCTCGTGAAAGTAATTGATGTTGGCTGGCACACGCATCCTGATTTTCCGACAAGCCACAATGGAAGACAATCTATCAGACGAGCCCGGCTCCAGTGCAGCATAGTAAAACCTTAGCGCTGTTAAACGCAGCAAAGTTGCCTCTTTTTCCTGAGCAATTAATCACTCTCTGATGGACGGTCTCGCCTTAAATCCCTGAAGTCAATTCATTTTGGTCGCTTCCTTATACAAATCACCCTTAACAAAAACAGATCAGCAACCCAAAAGTCCTATACTCACTAATATATTCATTTATGCAGATTGCAAGTAATGTCCGTTACATGGTATGGAAATGATAACACATCGATACTGAGATCACTTGGTTGGATTATAATAATTAAAGCTTGACATCTGAACCCAAGTGGGTTTTCCTAGAACGGACCTTTCAGCTATTGATTAGATCACCTATGTAACTGACTTCTGCACAGTCCATGTAAACAATGCTGTCATTAAATGAAGCAATCCACCCAAGATAATTACAAGCTACACTGTCTATGGAGGATCATATATAACAAACAGCCCACAAGATAATTGTGTCTTGGCATGCAAAAGAAGTAGGTGCTTTAATTAGTGTCCCTTTAAATGATCTCCACAAGACTGGTCAGGGTGAAGGTGATTGGGGGTGAGAGGGGCTCAAGACAGCCTCTCTGTGTCTAAGTTATCATGAGCAGATTGAGCCGAGCCTTTGGGAGGCAGGGAGGTGAGAAAGAGGGCAGTCTGAGCTCAAATCAGACTTCCTGTAATGCCCAGCCAACCACAGCTGCAGCACAGAGCATCAGCGAGGTCATGTGCACATGACCTGTGAGTATCCTGTGGCTGTGGACTCCAGAATGCCTCTCCTTTCACTATGGCCAGAAATGTATTGGTATTTTTTCCCACAGAATAAAATACATTAATAACCCAGAATTAAATTGCATTGCTCACTTGTTCTTCCATAGCAATAGCCTTAGTGTGGGTCTCACTTAGGTTTATTACTTTCTGTCAGATGTTTCTCTAAAAATCTAGTGGAAAAAATAATTTGAAGTTTAAAAACATATTTTTTTACCTGCCCTCAGTGAGAAAATCCCTCTTTTCTTTGTAAGCAATGTCAGTATGCTGTAATTTAGAGCAGTGTTCTTAATCGAGAATCATTGTACCACAAAAATATCACACCTTCGTCTTTTAATGCCTATGCAGGCACATTAAAAGAGATGTTAAGCTCACGGTGTTTGCAGGGTAAGAGCTTACACAGCTCATATGTGGCCTAATTCTGTCTTCATCCCTCTCAGGGAGTGCAGTATCAGCCTCCTACCAGTTCACTATCTCATGCCCAGTACACTTACCTTTTCTAGTCACAAAATAGAACTCTGACTGGTAGAGCAAACCACTTCCTATATGACTCTCTCTCCTCTCTCCTTCTATGACAAGATAGATAAGACGTGCTGACGAAACGGAACGCATGCGAGTTGAAAAGCATAAACCAGGCAAAGGAAATAAAGTGGTGGTGGCCCGGGCCTCCGCCAAGGGGGCTAAATCTCTTAAGGGAGCCAAAGAAAGTTCAAGCTCACCTTGGAAAGTCTTTCGGATATAGAGAGAGAGGGTGTAAGAGGGAGCCAGGAAATGCCATGAAAATGTCACCATGATAGCATTCTGGCAGGAGCCAACAGCCCAGCGATTCTCTCCTGTCAACTCACACCCATCCAAGAATGCAGGGCTGATAAAAACAGACAGGGCCAAATGAAGAGTCCTGCAATAGTTTGCTTTGGACAGACCAAAGGACTGTTAACTGATTTAGGCCCTATTTTGTACTCTTTGGCAAAACATAATTAGATTCTGTGGGTGTAATCATAAAATTCACAAATGACTCATACTGATAAGGGCAAAAAGCACTTTTATGCTAAAAATTCTATCAAATCTTTGCTACAAGAGTTTTTTAGTGCTTTAAGAAAAGTTTGTTGTAGCTTTCCATGCAAGCACGTAACTAATTTAAACCTCATGTTCAGTTTGGGGTTTGAGAAACTCAGAGAATATTTCAATAGCTTCAAAGACATGCTTAAGATTAAGTTTTTATCTAATCTTATGAGAACTTAATATAAACAAAACTGTTAAATCAAAATCTTGATAGCATGCTTTAAATGTCTCCATAAAAAATGTTACAGCACTTCTAGTCAAAATGACAGGTAAAGTCGCTTTATGAGATGTTACCAGATCAGAGGTTTAAAGATCAGAGCTAAATAATGCATTAATTTTCAAGAAGAAATGTTTCCATGCACATACATAAGGGAGAGGATGTATCAGCCAAGGATCGACACAATTTTTCTGCCAGAGCATAAGATGTACACTGTGCTGTTAACCTGCTTATGAAACATTTCTTTACCTTGAACTGCTCAGGCTGAGCCTTTAAAAAGACCACATTTTATGTGATGCCTTAAAATTATTGCCATGAATTTGCAGCCAGCTATTACCAGCTGTAGCAGAACCTGCATAAGAGCAGAACCCATCCCTTTCCATTTAAAAGTTTAAATGCACAACACAGCAGACTGAAATAATGTTTCCTGAACTACCAAAAAGGGGACTCAGGCCAAAGGCAGGGCATTTAAAAAGGAGGGCTTTTAGCATGTCAATGCCTGATGGAGGGTCGTAATATTGTCCAGTGAACCCGGGCCCACCTTTAGTTATATAATAGCATACTAATGTTCACTGCTGTTACCCACTCCATCGCTCAAACTCCCCTGGAAGACGAAAAAGAAAGTGTATTATTTATGCAACACACTCGTCCATAGCTACTACACTAATAAGGGCCCAGTGTGCTATGATGAATGTTCTACAGCTGAATATTAAATATACACATCAAATCCATAATTGAACAAAAAAATGAGAAGAGAAAAGCATAGTAAAGCTGTTAAGAAATAGAAGAAAATGGTTCTGATCCAATGAAGCAAAACAAATAGGAGGTGATATTCAGATTGTATTTTAACTTCTGAAGTGGTACCATTTTATTGGGTGTCACCTCTCATTTGGCCAATCATAGCTCTGCATTTTACTCAAGTATGAAAGTTGTGCAGTGTAAAGGCTAGATGAAAAACTCTGAAAAAAAATCTGGCAAAAAAAACGTCCCAACTCCAAATCTCTTTTGACAATTTTTGACAAAACTTGATATTTATGTATTTTAAAGAAAAAGGTGAAACTTTCTTTTAGTAATGACACAAATAAATCAGAGTCAGAGTCAAAATCTGAGTTTTGAATTGATTTATTTCTATAAAAAGTTTGAACTGATTCAGGAAAGTGTCTTAACATTGATTGTGTTTTAAGATCTCTGTCCTAACATTGTCTAACACTGTCTGGAAAATCATGTGAATATGTCATTAATATTAGATAATGTATATTGGCCAGACCTAGAGTACTTCAAAATGTGTAAGTTGTATTTTTCCTTGTTCTGAAATGCAAAGATGAGCCAGTACGGTCTGTAATATTTGGCTTGATGCCAGTCAGAGTTCATATGGTAATACAGACATGTGGTGGCAATCGGTCTGTGCTCAAGCCACAAACATAAATCTGTTTCCCATTTACCTCTTGCTCTCCAACTTGGCAAGATAATAAAATGCAAATAGCTTTTGATAAGGCTGCTGTAATACGGATAAATTTATATGAGTGGGAATAAATGATTACTTATATAATAATGTGGTTTATCTTATACAATGCAGGTCTATCTATGTAATTAAATCAAACATGTAACATGTTATTAAGCTAACAAAAATAATGAAAATAATCCAACATGATGCTATGTGATCTTCAAAGATGAACCAATTAAAACTCTCCCAAACAACGATCCAAAGTTCATAAACTCTTCTTATTTTCTGACCGATGCAAAGACTTTATGCAGATATTGAATCAAGATGCATGCACATTCTCACATTTGAGCTACTTAAATGGAAAACATTATTTGATTCATGCTTTAATAGTTCCTTTCCCAGATGCACTTCTTGACAATGGCCAGTGCTGTGAAAAAATGTAGCAAGTCAGATCTAAGCATCATTTATTGGTGGGCCGTGGCATTTACTGGCTTTTATGCAAATCAGTGATTGTTCGTGTTTTGTGGTGTATTGTATGCTAATGCTAAGTGCATCAAAGATCATCTTCACTTGCTTGTGGGCACTAAGAGATATAAGTGTAAGCTATTGAGTATACAGTAGTATCAGTAGTATAAAGATAAGGGCTTGTAATGTACTATCCGTATACAACAGCACTGGCTACACAGTTTAAAACAGAGCTAATATGAAATTCTAAACAGAGCCTTAAATGCCACTTCAAATAGCAGACTTACATAAAACAACTGTTGTTTGGATGAGATATGAAGGCGGCAATATAGATAATGTGGTTCTATGGGGGAAACCATTTAAGTAACCATTAAAATGTTGGAGGGACAGGAAAGTAAATACAATTGTAATGCTTTTGATAAGGTTTTGCTCCAAGCTAAAAAAAAGAAAATCTAATAAGCAATTGTAACATCGTTAGTAGAACAAAATGTACACACACACACACACATATACTTCACTGTTTATGGCAATGTAGACACTGTATATTTACATGTTATATATTAAAAGCTGTCTATGGTGACAGAGAGCACCTGATCACCTGAGAATGTGAAGAGAGAAAATCTGTGTTTTATTGAAAGCCTGGAACCTGATAAAACAACAAAGCATGGAGTAAGAGCAGCCGGAGTGTCTGTAATCCAGCTCCGCTCAGAGACATCAGTGAGTGCTGAACAGGCACAATGAGAGAGATCAGTATGTTACTGAGCAGCCAGGGAGAACGAGAAGAAATGGAGAAACCCTTATTTTACAGTATGTGTGTTTGAAACATTTTATAGCTCTTTCATAGGACAGAGAATTCATGAAGTTCCCAGTTTGTTTTATAGATGTATCAACTTTCTGCGTGCTATGTTTTATACTAAAATTCTTCAGGAAGGAGACAAAAAAAAATTCAAATGCTAAAATAAAAGTAGGAATACTGAAATTGATGTGATTAGCAGAGCTCATACAATCTGGGTTTGAAGAAATTTGGTAAGAAATATTTGAGTTCACATTGAAATTCTGGATTCACATTGAAATCCAAAATCTTTGGTTCTGGGTTGCTTATTTGCAGGTATCTTTAAAAATATGACCACAGTTTGTGACATTGCTGAGCTCTCTTTGGAGACTCCAGAAGACACACACTGATTTTTGTAGGGTTTTTTTACACAAGAGACAAGTCTGAAAAGCAGATGACTTAAGTCTCAATCTGTTCTCTGTTTAATCCCATTACTGGATAGAAGACACACAGCATTTTTCTGTGTGTGTATGTGCACACACACTGCACAGCTTGTTTGCACATGATCACATTCTATAACGGCAGGCAAAACAGCAAGCAAGTGACCAAGAATAGCACAAAAAGAGCAAAAAATATATTATAAGCAGAAGACTCAGTGGCAGGATTTGAGATGCTACAACAACGTGAACACACAATAACACAGACATGACATGACATTATAGGGTAGATTTTAAAAAGGTGTGAGAAAGCAGGTAATAAACAGGTTCTGAAATAGACTCGTGAAATAGACTTTTAATGCAGGGAAGGTCACACATGACAAAACTGACAACAGTAAAAAAAAGTGAAACAAAGAGAGATACAGGTGCCAAATGAGGGTAGCACAACAATTACCATATCTAGATATATCCCACCTGCTGAAGTCGGATCCTCAGCATCTGCTGCTGTAGAGGGATATGAAGAAAGGAGAGAGAGAGAGAGAGAGAGAGAGAGAAAGAGAGAGAGATTGTCAGTCCTCTTTCACAAAACCTCACCTATAACACTAAAACGAATTGCTAATCAATTTAACAGGTAATGCTCTAACATCACACATAAAAATCAAAACAATACATCTCAGACATTATAGTGGCGATGTTCAGTCAATCTCTGGGACTGACATCTATATTTGAAGAGTTTGCTTCCAAAACGGGATAAATCCATAATTGTTTAATTGAGAAAACAGTGTTTTCCTTCCCAAAAAAGGGTTTGTATGAAAACTACTAATTTCTGTTTCAAACTGTAGTATATCATCATGTGTTTGTAATAACATCAAAAAATCAAATCTATATTTTGATTTTAAACATTTATTAAACAAACAAATCATTTTTTTTCCAAAATGGGTTATATCCATGACACGTTTTTCCCCAAAATGCTATAAATCCATTGCAGTTCAATTCATTCAATAAAAACTAATTTTCTGTATGAGAGTGGACAAAAATATAACCATAAATAACAAGTTATCACTTGCTATGTTATCATTTGTGATAAAAGTTTCTCTTGATCTATACATATGACAAGCCCCAAGAGATCGCCGGTATTTTCCCACTGCCGAAGTTTCGGATTTTCTTTATATGTTCCCCGCTGTGATCGACTTTGGAGGGCTTGCGCTTCTTTCCCATAGACGAAACGAGCACTGGCTCATCAATGCCATCAAAGTTGTTCATTTTATAACGCTGAAAACACCCATTCAAAAGACAACAGTGTTTACCTGTGTTTACTAACAGGGAGCAGCCATGGCAGTTTGCATGTTGGAATAGTGCGCCGTGATTGGTTGAATGGATATGTTTCGTTTTGCTGAAAATCAGGACTGGCGTTTATCGCATTTTGGGAAAAAAGGGAAGAAACAGTGCAGGAAAACAAGGCGGACATCGCATTTTGTTAAAAATTGACGACAGAACTTTGAATAGAGACCAAATGTGAGGCTTATTTTGGCAGTATCTCGATTTTTTTTTAATTGGCGTTTATCCCGTTTTGGAACCAAACTCTTCATTTATTAACAGGTGTTGCCCGGTACATGCAAAAGTGAGGGGAATGGTCTTTCTGTTACCCAACATTGAGTAATGCCCGTAAGCATAGTGACTGATAATGACAGGAAATAACAAGTATTGTAAAATATCAAGTAAGATTTTGTATTTTTAAAGACTTCACTAAGAATACATTGTAGCCACTGATAGCTTTGTTTAATCCCACTGTTAATTGAGAATCCGATTAAAAAAAGAATCAAGTAATGGTGCAAACTGGGCCACAAAACTGTTCACAAAGCAACAGTCATAATGCAATTCACGATCTTACACCAGTTTCACGTACAGAGTGTACAGTTGCGAAGAACACAGCAGACTACAACAAAGTAACAAACTAAACTCCACCACTGCAGTCTAAGCATCTGAATCAGCTCTTCAAAATGCAGAAACTGTGCTTAGCTAATATACTGCCAGTTCAATATTTGGAAGCGCCATGCACAAGCTGTGTCTATAGACATTTTAAGTATAATTATGAATTGTTTTCTATTTCATGCAAACTTTATTTTTTTATTAATAATTTGAATAATTTTATTAACAAAAACAAGGGGTAATTATTGTTTATATATTACAATGAATAATCACAATCTTAAGATTATTAACTTTTTAACAATATTAAGATTTTTAAATAAATAAATAATTGTGCGGGCTCCTCTGAGTGGGGCCGGCCACCCAGTTAAAATCACAATCCTAAACTATTTCAGGACACTGTTCAACACTGTGCATCTCACTCTCTTTCATACCTGAACTGTGTATAAACAGAACCATATTTAGCTGCTGCGTGAATGTAGCCAATGACTGTCATAATCAACAGTCATTGGTCATGTTCTTTTGAATTTTAATACCAAGTCTGAACGTCGTTCACTCAGCCACTGCCCCAATGGGTATTTATCATTCAGTGGCAGCTCTGAGATTATCTGGCTAAGCATGCATGTGTTTGACTGTTAATCGCTGTGCTGTGGGCCTGAATGGCAAGGATGAACCCAACCTGTCTCCAGTCATTATCATCAGGCTCCATCAACCCAATCACATATTACAGCAGTGAGATTCCCGCTAGCCCTCCTTCTTCCTCTTTTCTGCTCTTGTATTGTTATTCATCTCCCTGTGAAAGGAGCTCCTCTTATGCCCTGATTATATCAGGATGGAGGTTAAGTTATTCTCATTGGCTACATGTGATGCAGCAAATGGGGTTTTGTGTTAGAGGTGGCAATTGGATTTCAACTCAAGAAATCCTAGTGGTCAGTATGTACAAGTGGCCATTCGGGCATGAGTGTCTTATAAACAATCTTGTCAAAGCTATAGAACAGTGTGTAGTGCATGTGCCTCATAAAAGAGCCAAGTGCTCTCAGGATAGCAGGTTCAAGTCTGGCCTGTGTCATATCTTGTTCTCTCTCTCACTTCCTCTCGTCCTCCGCTTACTTGTCTGTGTACTGTCCAATACAATAAAAGCAAAAAGAACACACACTCACCCACACACAATATACACATGCTGAGGAGTACAGGTTGTGTCATTTCCTGACTGTGTTTCACATTATTTCCTGTCCTCCGCACACTCTACTGTCAAAACAATGACAGATGGTTTAGCCAGCAACAAAATTTCAGCCACCCAAAACTTCTAAAAAAAAAAAAAAACCTTTAACAGGTCTGTTTACTGCTACTAGCAAACTTCTGTGCCCCATGTTCTTTGCTTGATCTTGTGTTGGGTGATGTTCTTGTTCCTCTGTGGTTCATTGTGTTTGGTAATGTCTCTCTGACTCTCTGTATTGTTGTTTATTGCACTTGGATCCTGCCTTTTGCATCTTGTGATTTGTCATTTCTTAGAAAGACAACAATAACATATTTGTAACAGTTATTGTAATAATATATAAACAATTACAACTGACAGTTATATAAATAACGATAGTAATGTTGCTTTTAATAATTATTTAATAATTATCTCTATTTATTTAAAGCAAACTGTGATATTCAACTTTATTCTACAGCAAAACTTCAATGGCAGAGGCAGCAGTGTTTACAGTCTAAGGCCCTATAATCCATATGCACACATGTTAAAGAGACAGAGACTATTAGAGACGTTGAACTGCTGTCAGCAGACCCGTGATCTCTAAGCTCTGCGGATACACCAGCTCAACAACAGCTCAGCAACTCGGATAAGTGCCAATGTCTGCTGCTATACAACATTCATAAGAGTCATTATCTGAGCCAAGACACAGCTCCACACCACAAAGACACATGCAAAGGCACAATACACAAGCTTTTGTGTGCCAAAACACAGCCATATCCGTGTGAGTATAAACACGCCAAGGTCTAAGCAAGCACAGAAATAACAGAGCGTGCTTTTATGCTAATAAAACAATTTAAGAACATGTGCTTCTTAAGAACACACACCACACCAATAAAACAGTTCTAAAATGTTCAAAAGACTGCATGAACACAAATACAACACCATGCAGCAAAGGCTCTTGCAAGACTCCATCTTGTTGTGTTTTTTGTGTTTCTCCCTATCTGTTTTGCTGAATTCTATCTTTCCGTTCCAGAGCAGAATGACAGCTCACAAACATGAAAGAGCCAGTCCCCATGCTTTCTACTTTCTCGCTCCCCCTTTTTCTGGGCCTGGTTTCCAGAACTTTCTTTGTGCCTACAGTCTTTTGTTATCTGCACTCTGAAACTTACTGCTTATCACATTAGGGATTTGGCCCAGAGCCCCAAACATGAAAAACAAGGTTATGGAGTCATGTAGGGGGAGAAAGGGGGTGGGGGATGTTTGGTAAAGATAAACAAAACTATAAAAATATTTGCCACAGTTGTGTTCTATCTCAACATCACACTATTGTATTGTTTGACAGTAAAAGCCTACTGATCTTGTAATGAAAGTGAACTACACATACACATTCCTGTTAGTTGCTCAGTAACCACAGTATAGGGAATTAGTAAAGGCAACAAAATTTAAGTCGAATGTTTGGCAAGTTGTACCATACGTACATACAAATTGATCTGGAAATTACATCAGTCAATACTTACTTTAAAAAAACACTGAGGAATTACCAAGATTAGTTTGACCAATATAATGCCACAGTATGTATGTATGTATGTATGTGTGTACGTATTTTTTTAATGTTGCTTGCAAAGCAAAGCATCTCTATTAATCTCTTTCATACTTTGTCATAGACCCATGAATGAGGGGTTAAATTGACTGGCATATTGAGGAGAGATGTGCTATGACTTTTGTAAGTGATTGGGTGTACAATGTTATTTGTGGCGTATGAAAAAGTGAGCGAGAAATTCCATAAACTTAACATTGGGCTGAATTTTGTGACATCAGAGCTCGGCATCAGAACGTTGTAGAGACTGGTGGGCTAATATTGCTTGGCGTAGCAAGCAGCAAAATGTTGTAACAGTGACATTACAACTTCATAGCCACGCCCTAGTAATCAGTTACACTACCCTAGCAACCGCCTCTTCTCATATAGTTTGACTTAGCAAACAACAACAAATGTGACATTTCAGCTTTATAGCCATGCCCTAGCAACCATTTAGAGCACCCTCACCCAAGCACCCTAGCAACCTCATACCATCATGAATAAAATCTATGATGCTAAATCATGCTAGCATCATGGTAAATCATGCTAGCATAATTCTAAAATATGCTAGCATCATGGTAAATCATACTAGCATCATGTTAATTTATGTTAAAATGTGCTAAAATCATGCTAAATCATGCTAACACCAAGCTAAACAGACTAGCATCATGTTAAACCATGTTAACATTGTGTTAGCATTTTGCAAAATCATGTTAAGTCATGCTAACATCATGCTAAATCTTGCTAACATTGTTGAAATATTCTGGCTCAAGGTTTGACATGCCAAGCACTACTCACATTTTCAAATGTATTGAAAATTATTACTATTTAGGATTTGGTATCATGGTTGTACCAAGATTTTTTTCTTATAGAAAAGCCACATACATTTTAACCCATGCAAAAACAAATGTGATCACATTTGAAACGCGGTTTTGTGACTATGTACAAATCCTAGGTAAATTCACATGTGAAAAATATAAAATTAACGTGGTTCTTCTGTAAGGATTTGGGCATGTGTTATGGTATTCTTTAAAGCTCCTGGAGATACCATGTACAAATCATGAATATATTACCACCAGACACCACCACTTTTAGTACTTGTACTTGGGCTTCGATCTTTGAATTTTGCATCTATGTGATAATGTGCTTCCATCGGAACACTTGGCTAGACACTGATGTAAATCATCAGACGCTGCCTGATCTTCTGCACGTGTGTGAGGAATTAGGCAGACTCGCAGCTCAAAGACCGTTTAAGCCAACCCAATGCACAGCACTGTCCCCAACACTGGCTCACTAAACTTCTTACAGGAAGAAAAGCAGCGCTGCCAGATGTCACAGACTAATTCAATTAGAGCTGGAACTGATGTGTGGTATCTGTTCCGCCCCATCCTTCTGACACATTGATTAATTCTGTGTAACTATGGTAAGATATGAAAAAGCTAATTCTTTACTTTAATTAATCTATATTTAATGACTGATAAACAGCACTTGTTCTAAAAATAAAATCTGACATGTTTTACGCTGTTGCAGATCCTTTCGGTATTATGCAGAATTTAAAATCATTATGTAATTACTATAAAGTGGTAATTAGCCAGAATGGTTGTTAGGGGCCGTCATTATACTCATCCCTGCATGCTACTACTGAGAATTGCCTAGCTTTAAAAAGCAACTCTGTCAGGGTCAAGTCTTCAAAAGACATCTGTTTACAACATTCAGTTAATCAAAAATGTGAGAGGAAAAAAAATTATTTGAAAGGATGAACAACTCCTAAAATGTGGATTTATAGAAATGTGTACAAAAACAACCTGGTAAACAAATAACTCACTTATGGCAACGTTGTAATCAATTAACTGCCGTTCATTAGACTTCAAATGCGTCAATGCGGAATTTTGCTATCGGTTGCTGATTTAATGTTTAACGTTAAAAAAAAGGTGTTTTGCAGTCTTTTTATGATGAATGGCTTTGAACTTCTCTGTTAATGCTGTTGGGTGTTTTATTTTTAGACAAGTTATAAGTCTTGGCATTTTTATGGTAATTAATGTCACACAAACAGAAACAGTGGAAAACTTTGTGGTGTAAGAGACTCTGCATACACAAAGACTTTAAATGTGCTTTAGCAGGCAAAAATACAACCCATTTGTGCCGTTAGAGGGATAAACCAATTGTATGGCTCTGAGCATTTCAAATACACAAAATAATAATTTTCCTTACAATTAAGCTGCTTAATAGTACAATAGTAACATGCATAATCTAAATATATTTTTAAGACCAAAAAGTGTACATATATATATATATATATATATATATATATATATATATATATACACATACATAAACATACATAACACAATAGCAGGTGTCAAATCCATTGAGTCAGCAATAAACAGACTGTTAATCACATCTTTTCTAAACAAGCACCATGGCTTACATTTATAAAAAAATAGTGTGTGACAAACAAAACTTTAGCCATGATAAAGATTCACAAACCCGCTATAAGGCTTTAGAAGACAAGGTATATACTACACTACATACTACATTGAAAAATGTACATGTATCAGTTTGCATGTGTTATTATTTGGCTGGGGGATTAATTAATCTATATAAGTAAGCATATTTACTGTACTTGTAATTTTTTAAGTTGGTTTCCAGGGCACTGCCATACAGTATTTTCTAAGAAATGTATTGACTGAAAACTTTGATGATAAACAGTTTATTAGCCAAGTTAGCACAGCTACAAATTTACCATCATTTTTACAGTTGTATATTTAGATTAAGTCTACACTGTGATTGTCTAGTCAATTGTGTCAATTTAGGAGTCCTATGCAAATTGTTCCCTTTATGTATAAATGAATATTAAAAATGTGAATATGACATATGAATATGACATGTACATGAGAGTATATTACTTGATTACTAATAAAACCTCATGAATACTCATGACAGGAACACATCACTGGACAAAAAATACTCAAGAAATTCTCTGTAACCCCACACACAGACCTCAAGACTTGGTGCACAACAAGGACAACAATCAACTAACTGATCATTTTAATACACCCTGACATGACAAGGCAATGAAAATGTTAACTGCTCAACATTAAGTGCCATCATTTAGCAACAATACTTGTGAGTGTGTTCTTGTTATAGTGAGGGTGCACATTAAAACCTTTTATCTTTGTCAAGAGTTAATGTAGGTTAGTTTGTTTTTGTTTTTCATTTGTTGCCATATTTAAAAGCCAGAGTTAAGATGGTTTTCGACGAGTTCTGCTATTATGCAGTTTAAAATGTGTCCACTCCTCCAACAGCAGTTCTGAAATACTGAGAGATTTATGGAATGGAAAATAGCCGATCAGATTACCCACAAACCCTTTCATCTCCCCATAATACTGTTTTCCACCCATTCCAGTTCATCTCTGAGGAAAATTAGAAAAAAAACAGGAGTTCTAAGTTGGAGACTTCTCCAAAATATTTTCCCAAAGCTTGGTTTATTGGCCTTAACATCCATCTAAAGCACACAATACAAAATAATAGTGTTTGATCCACCCAAGAGCTTTGTCTAATACACAAAACAGTGTGTAACAAAGCAAACAAGATCAAGATAGCCAAACACAGACAATCCAGACTCAATGTCACAATCACATGGGATTTACCTGCTTGACCATACTTTTCATTACTATCTGACCCTCAAAAACAGTGTTTTTGTTTTCATACCAAAAGCAGTTTCCAAGTTAAGCAAACACAAGAAGTCATGAAACATGATGATGTTTTATTTATGGACCCGTCCCTACTCATGTAGATAATCCCATCCTGTGTTGATGAAGCTAAACCACAAGGCGGATTGACTTAATCTGACCGTCATTCTGGAGGAAGTAATATCCAAATATATTGTAACAGGTACAGAAGGCACATACCAGGCTGATACCACCCAAAAGGTGCACGAAGAAGATAGGAGAGTGGGACATGCAGAAAGGCACTGCAAAGGTTTATGGGGACACTGATGAATCGTTATAGTTTATGGTGGATTAAAAGACATGAAATTACAGAAAAAAAATCACCCATTACAGTCTGCTAAGAAAGAGTTTACAAAGTTTTAAGTAGCAATGTGTCAGATTCCAATGTGTCCCAAGTCTATGGCCATTAAGTCACACCAAAAAACAACAACAACAAGATCAAGAACCAAGCCAAGTATTGTTGTATACCTGATGATTGTAGAAGCCTGTACTTGTGGTTGATACTCACATACTAGAATAAAAACGTTATATAAATTTCAGGTGTGCTGGATCATTCTGGACGTAAGCTAAAGTGAAGCTTTGGGAGGGTTTAGTTTAAGTGAGGATCATGAGGGAATATGAAAGAAATCTGTTGCCTTACATGAGATATGAAAAAAACAAACAAAAAGCAGAGCTTTAGCCAAAAACTGCAACTGAAAATATAAGACATAAACATTATAATGTTTTGATACCATGTGGAAAAGACCAGATTTGAAGTGGCATCCTTACCAATATTCTTAACTAGCACGTTTACAGTGGGCAACCAACTTTATTAAAAACAACATGCTGTTTTTTCACCACCAGACCAGCTCTAATCAGCATTATCTAGCTCTAGCTGGGTCCAACACATAAATTCATGCTGGCTTAAGCAAGTTTTGAGATATTATTCATGTAATGTGATGTAATGCAGAAACCGATGCCATTTTGACATCAATGACACCCAAACTGTTTTGACTGTAACTGCATATGGTATTATTAGAGCTTTGGGCATGTAGATGTGGGGAAATAAGAGGGATTGAATTTCATCCTGGTCTTCTTGCAAAGCTATCACGTAGCTTCAGAAGACTTGAAGTATAGTGCATAAGTATTAACTATTACAGTAAACAACTTTAATAGTGCTTTTATGGTGTTTTTGTCCTTTTGGAATTTGCTGTCCCTTTGGAACATGATCACTACAAACTGTTGATGTATAAAAAGGCTTATTTCTCCATTCAGATGCTTTATAAACAACACAGAGTGCTTTTAAAACAATTGGCTAGACACTTTAATTTCGCGTTTGCTTTAACATTTCTTATCAAACCCAAAGAAATCACAGCAGGATGAATCTAACAACTTCAAACATTTTCAATGTGGTCTCCACAGAGCATTCATCACTTGACAGAGTTAATTACTAAATAATTGTATTTTAAATGAGCGGATGGCGGAAGTGTGAAAGTGCTTTTGAGTGCTGTGTGAGTCACAGGCGCAGCATCTGCATCTCTCTTCCAACAGATCATGACAAGGTCAGAGCAGATTTGGGTAATGGATCTAATCTGCATTTAGCACAGTGGCATTCAGAGTGACAGCACTGTCACCTCCCACTAAACAGCAGCTTCAGGGAGTGTATTCAGTCTAGTACAGTCACAGACAGAAAGACATTGAGTTTCAGCACCAGGGGTCTACTAAGATCTAGTATGAGTATTATTATTAGTTTTTATTTTTAAGGGTTATCATACCTATCGTTGCTATGTTTGATTTAAAATAATATTGTAAAATTCTTTTTCACTGAGATTTTATTGTACAGTCTGCAAGCAACAATCATATAGAATCATAAACATCAGTGTGCATCCAGACTTACGAAATGCAATTTCCTAACCTTTATTCCAGTTTAGTGTGAAAACCAAACAAAATGAAGAAAAATAAGAAGAATTATTTTAGTAACCCCTAATTACAGTATGACAAAATTGTCAGTTACATTAATAATTTTTTCAACTATAACAAATACCAATTATGATTATGATTGAAATGTTATTTGTCAAATTGACGTGCTAATTGCTGGTTACAGAAACAAAAAGATGATTACACACTTACTGCTGTCAAATTTATGGACTTTCGCATATTTGTATAACCATCTTTTGTTTATTTATTTATTTGTTTGTTTGTTTTATTTATTGAAGCAGCAGGTTCACAAAAGCCTGCTTGGAAAGCCTCATAAAAATATTTAAGAAAGCAAAATAAAGTACAATTTGTGATGTGAAGAGGGCTGGGAGGGGTGCTTACCTCATGTGGCAACTCTGGATTAAAAGCTTCACCTACAC
>JAZGTK010009323.1:0-17374 GCA_036877625.1 Ambastaia sidthimunki | reverse complement strand
ATATAGGGTGTTGATGTCAATAAACCACACCCCTTCTCATTACTGAGATGCACATCACCTAATATGCTTAATTGGTAGTAGGCTTTCGAGCCTATACAGCTTGGAGTAAGACAACATGCATAAAGAGGATGATGTGGTCAAAATACTCATTTGCCTAATAATTCTTCACTCCCTGTATACACTAGACACTTTATTATACACTACACACTTTATGTACACTATACACACATATTATGTTAGTCATAGCTACACTTATTATTACTTTATTGTTATTTGTTTGTTTGTATGTATGTGCATGTATGTTTCCTCAATGTGGCATTCAGTGTGAACAGCAAAGTAAGAATTTCATTGCACAGGGCAAGGGAAACTTGGTTTCCTCACTGTGCATATGACAATAAATCCTTGAATTAAACAATGTAATCCCTTCCAAGATGATATCTAAGCTCAGCCAGTTTGGAATCAGCACATCCCTCTGCAAATTGACTCTGTTAAGGTAGATAACCTCTCCTCCTCCATGATACAGCATGCCACAGGGCTGTGTGCTGCGCCCTTTTCTGTACTCCCTATTCATCCATGACTGTGTTCCTGTTTATGGCTCCAACACCATTGTTAAGTTTGCAGATGACTCCATAGTGGTAGGTCTAATCAAAGATGCTGATGAGTCAGCCTGTAGCAATGAGGTACAGCAGCACCTTTACTTCTTATGTGAGACTTGGGAAAGTTCACCTATGTCCCAGGATCCTTGTGGACTTCTACTGCTGTACCATTGAGAGCATATTTACAAACTGCATCTCAGTGTGGTACAACAGCTGTTCTGCGTCAGACCGCAAAGCACTCCAGTGGGTGGTGAAAACTGCCCTACAGATCACCGGCATTCAGTTACCTACCATTGAGAACATTTGCCAGCGTTGCCTGGGCAGGTCAAAGAATATCATCAAGGATGCCTCCCACCCTAACCATGGACTTTTTACTCTCCTCCCATCCAGCAGATGTTACAGGAGTCTTTGCACTCACACTATTAGGCTTTTGAAGAGCTTCTTCCCTGAGGCTGTGACCCTGCTGAACTCCACACCCCACCACATCTAATTGCAACTGCACTCTTACTGCACTGGTTCCAGTACTTTACGACCATGTATTTGCACTATAAATATTTTGCAAAAATTCTTGCAAAAATAACTGTTTAAACTATCACACACTGCCCAACAATGTTACTGTACTGTACTTCTACACACATATTATTGGCATTACTCATATTGTTACACAGGAGGCTCCCGTGCCTCTTCCAGGCCGCCAGAGGGAGCCTTCCCCGAATACTAGTCATGCCCCTACTACATTACCCATAGGGCCATAGTCCTGGGACTGATTACCCTCACACCTGCAAATCATCATCTCTCCCATATAAACCCCAGTTCAACAAACACTCATTGCGAAGTCTTAATTTGCCCCAGCTGTCACTACTGAGCGGTTTCCCTGTTTCTGTTTACCCGTGGATTTACCTGGACTGTTTAACATTATTCTGATTGCTTGCTGCCTGCCCTGACCCTTGCCTGTTATTGGAATGTCTCTGACTGTACATTGTTTAACAATTTTATTGTGCATATAACCATCTGTGTTGGACTTAGTGCTTTTCATAATATAATAAATATTATTAAAAATAAATAATATAAAATAATATAATATAATATAATATAATATAATTATTATTAGGGCCCAACCACTGAAAGTGTGAAGGCCCTATTGTTTTTTTAGAATTATTATTATTTTATCTTTTATTTTATATTGAATTTTGTATTTTTGGGGCCCCTTCTCAAAAACTTTTGAAACTTGTCACACACCTTAGAGTCATCAGACATTAGGTCCAGGCAACATCGGACATTGGCAGAGCAGGGGGGCTCAGTAGTGCCCCCTGGTATGGGGCAAAAATGATGGTGCATATATCAAACATACACAACAGTGATGCACACACCTGTACGAAACTTTCACATTAACAGCCATTAGCTCTGCCCAACAGGAAGCCATTTTAGATTTTCTTAAAATGGCATGACAAGACACTGAAGATTCAAAATTGCGAAGGGATTTTTTATATTTTGAGCAGTGTTGCCATGGCAAGGTGCTAAAATTATGGCGAAAATGAGAAACAGGAAGTCTGTAATATCCACAGCATGCATTGACTGATTTACCTCAAATTTGTGACAGGCTAATGAAACTGATATGACTATTGTGAGTCACGGTCATAGCACCACCAACAGGCAATAGGAAGTGCGTCCCTTTAAACAAAATATTTAACCTACATTTAGCCAAGTCACTTCAGACTAGATCAGAATAATGTAGAGGCATGGCTGATAAAAAAGATTTTTGATATCTTAAATATTGTTGTCATGGTAATGCATCAAACTTTCTTACTTTCATCAAACTACATTTAGGTGTATTTGAAGTGCTTAAGATGCTTTAAATGGCATGAAATTTGGCACACACATCATAGTGATTAGCCATTAGTTTTGCCTACAGTCACCAAACTTGGTACATGTAGTGTTCTCATCAAGCCGGACAACTTTAAAAATTGCATTCACTGGTAACACTGTAGAATAAGTAGCGTTAATAGACCATTTACAATGTATTATCAAGTAGTTAATTTAGTATTTATAATGCATTAGAAAGCAGTACTAAGTCATTAACAAGTACGTTACAAGACACTTACAAAACATACTGTAAACGTCACATGGCTTTGATGGGTACATCCCCAGTTTTGTAATGAAGAAAGTTATTACAAAACAATAACTAATAAAGTAAAGTATACATTGTATTGTGTTGTTATTGATTATTATTTTTGATAAATCAAAGTTAAATAAAGTCTCATTTTAACATCAGAGAACAAGGTACAATACTCCATTTATCGATTCTATGGCACCATTAAGAATGTACTCGCTTTAGATTGATGGGCCGCATAAAACCTCAATAAACTCAAATGAAATGCATAGTGAATTCTTTAGTTAATCATCTTACTGTGTTAAAATAATGCTCTTCTGGCTTAGCAAGTAACTGCTATCCAGCTTGCAGCCCTAGAGAGATACCTCAAATCAAGCTGGCTATCTATTCTGGGGTTGAGTCAATCTGCATAATTCAACCAAGTGAAATGCTGCCCAACTGCAAGAAACAGGCATTTAGCAAAAGTGATGTGTGATTTGCATGCTGCACACTATAACAGAAGGACATATATGCCTCACTTTAGATTAGGGGGCTGCAAAAATCCTTAATAAACTGACAAGAAAGGTATTATTAATAGGTACTATTAATACATTAGTTAATCATCATTTATGTGTTCCACACTGATGTTTTTTAAGTAAAGAACTACTTGTTTGAACTACTTAAATGTTTTTATAACACCATTATTGACTGTGAGCTTACTATTAATAAACATGGGTGCTATGCATGAATTAAGCATTTACAGTATGTTTTGTGTCTTGTAACGTACTTGTTAATAAGTTAGTACTGCTTTCTAATGTATTGTAAATACTAAATTAAATACTTGATAATACATTATAAATGGTCTACTAACACCACTTATTCTAAAGCGTTACCCATTCACTTTCTCTGCCCAACAGGTAGTTGGCCATTTTTGATTGAATGTTGTTTTCTGACAATTCTGGGCTCTAAATTTTTAAATACTCCCTAGGGGATTTATGGGATTGTCACTAAATTTAGCAGATATTATGTCAAGACATTAAAGATGCTAAATTGCGAAAGGATTTTTGTTAGGGATTATATATTTTTTTGATGTGTGAAATGAGTGATTTTATTTAAACTTGAGCTGTATGTTTGTACCGAGAGACTGATGACATAGAGGTGGCTATTGTAAGTCACAGTCATAGCATCACCAACTGGCAGTATGGAGTATGCACTTAAAAAAGCATTTAGAACAGTGTCTTAAAATTACCCAAGTCACTTCACTTGGTCAGAATAAAGTAAACACATTGAAGATGCTAAATTGTGAATTAGGTGTGGCAAAATGGCTTGATAGTACCACCTAGAAAATTTCAATAAAGTTGAAAGGTTTAACGAAGTTGTACATGTACAAAATTCAGTATACACATCATGCCATCACCTACAAAAAGTGTCTTGGAGCTATGAGGAACCCAACAGAAAGCCATCTAAAATTTTCTCAGCAATTTTTGTTTAGATTTTTCTACTTCCAGACGTTGCACTTTAAGATTTTTAACTTCTCCTAAAGATTTTATTAGATCAACATTATATTTGGTTAATGTAATCTAAAGGTCTTTGCAATGCTAAATTGCAAAGCTTTTGAGTTTTTGTTAAAGGCTGTATGTAAGGCGGATGACACAGACGCACTTGCAGAATCCATTTGCAGAGGTATTTTATTAACAATATCAAAAACAGCAGGCAAAAGCATAAACATGAACAGGCAGGGGTCGGGCAGGCAGCAAACAGACAATAGTCATACACAGATAAAGCAATCCAAACCAGGCAAACAAATCCAAAACAGGAATCCAATTATCCAAGAACAGGTAATCAAACAAGGTAATAACAGGCAGGCAGGCAGATATAAACGCTTGGTATGCAGGGAAATCCACAGGCAATACTTCGCAATGAGCACATGTGTGCTACTGCTTAAACAGTCCATGGCACAGGAAATGAGAACACAGGAAGGGAAGGGAGCCCAAACGTTAGTATTCTGGCAAGGGCTCCCTCTGCTGGCGTGGCGGTTCAGGGCGTGGCGTTACACTGTATCCATGGGGAACTTGCACAATTCAATGTTTCGGCATGAAACAGGAAATTGTTCTATATACAACTCAAACATACAGTGCCCAATTTGCCCCAAATTTTATATGCTTGATAAGAACATATAATTATCAGTTATAATCATAGCGCCACCAGCTGGTAGCAGGAAATGAGGCACAAATAAGTGAAACAGGAAATTCTGCCTGTTTCCAATCTGCCCTCAGGACCGGATTAACATAGTGTGGGGCCCCTGGGCAACTACACCTCAAGACCACCCCCCACCCAAAAAAAAAGTGTATTCTTATGACATTTTCCTATTATTATTATTATTATGTATTATTATTACTAGTAGGCTAGTATTAACTAAAAGAAACAAAACAAGCGCAATTTCTCAAACACCATTTACTAGCTCACTAGTCTATACAGGCTGAAAACTTGCAGACATTTCAAGGCGATACAAATGCCCACTCTGCCCAAACAGAATTAAACCTCCAGTAGCTCTAACGTAGCAGGCGCTGCTGCTAGCTAGGTGTGTCATCTTTCCGTACAAAAAAGGTATTAATTACAGGTACATTCTGAATTGTTGCCAAACGCCTACTTTCTTTTTCTTTCTTTTAGCACAACTGCTCAAGTATTGGCGATCCATTTTTTATCTTTAGGCGGCCAACTACTATAACTGTAGCCTAGGCAACAAGATTTTTTGACGTGCTCTGTGGGCGAGCGCATTCCATTCCATTTGGGCGGGGGTTGTGATTTTAAAAAGATGTTTCTTTGAGTGTTCTCTCTGTGGAAAATAATATTTTAAACGATTAATGTACGATCTTTATGTATTATTTCCGGTGGCAGTGAATAATATAGAAAATATATTTAAAGGTCTACTTGTGATAAACTATCAAGGTGTACTTGTGAAATAAACATAGACAACATTTAACATATAATAGACAACATATTAGTCAACAACAATGGTGGCCTTTTTCTACATGCAGTATATATATGTTACGGTATGTGCGGGCTTCTGGAGCGAGGGAGAGAAACAACGTCGAATCTTTTCCAAACGTGTTTAATATATTGATCCAAAAATGATACAAAGAGCCAGGAAAGCACAAACCAGCAACATAGACCACTCACATAACATAACGATAATACCAGACCACGAATGCTAGAACAAAACCAACTTAAATAGGAATACAATCAAAAACCGACAGGTGAAGGGAATTTAACTAAACACGAACAGGAAGAACCAAATATGGGCATAAACATGGGAAGAAACCAAACAGACAGATTATGGGGGGAGAAAACAGAACTAAACCAAAACGACAGTTCACGGGGACGTAACAATATATCAGTCCAATTCCTTTTTTTTTTAATATTATTGTTACTGGATGTTTATTCATTAGTGTCCTAATGCCCAGTACCCTGTGTACATTTCATACAAATAAACATATAACATAAAAAAAGTATTTTTTTTAGTTTATTGGGACACAGGAAATGTCCTTAAACCAAATGTCGGTACGCACATGTCATTATACACATTTGTGTCCTCGTAAACCACATAAAACAGTATACACACACACACAGAATTTTATGTTCAGCATGGTGCATTGTTATTAAATATGCTGACCAAGATTTTGCATTTAATACAGGATGAAGGTATCATATCGTGGTCATTTTTTGCATAATATTTACACCAACTCCTTCATCGATTCTCCAGAGTTCAGGTCGACACAGTTGGACAGAGGAGAAAAGTTTCAGGTAACGTGTTCTAAACCAAATATTTATCTGATGGATAATTTCTCTTAAATGGATAGTTCACCAGAAAATTAAAATATTCTGTTAATTTAATTAACATTCATCGTGTTTGTGAAATTTTTTCTTTAGTCAAAACTTTCATGAAATAATTTACTATATTTAATTTGTATTTAACCATTAATATGCCATCAGGACATTTGGAATGTACACTGTAATATGAAGTTATTTTGTAATGCTGTTGCATTTGTTTGACAGGTTACAATCACTGCTGAGGAAAACTGCAAACTACTGTGCTGGTCCAGAGAGCGTCTGGCATATTTCCTGGAGTCAGAGTCTTTTCTGAATGAGGTGTTTAGGTATCTCATTGGCAAAGACATTACCAACAAGCTTTACTCCCTCAATGATCCAACTCTGAGTGATAAGGTTAGAAAATAATTCCTCTTCTCTGGTATTTGGTATGAAAGTAGTGAAGCTTTTTTTGTAACAACCACAAAAGTGAATCTCACAAAACATGTCAATAACTTGTCCAGGATTCTTAATCAGATTTTTTAGCATTTAGTTGATTGATCTGTATAATCAATATATACTGTATAAAGAGCATCTATTAGGCTTTTCTTGATGTTAGAAATGTTACAATTCCAAAAGTTCACACTAAAGTGAGTAGGCCTAATTGTCTCTAATAGAAATCACTTTTCTTGGACTGGAATAAACACCTGAGATGTAGTTCTACAGTTACTTCAATAATAAGTGTACTTAGATATGTTATACATTTGCATAATGTCCGCCTGCTGATTGCTTAGGCCCAAAAATTATACATTTCAATTTGTTGATAGACAGTTTTTATTGTGATGTGACTCTGTAACTGTAATTGCTTTACAACACAGTTGTAAGATGGTTACAAAATGTAAAAAAAGAGATATTAGAGATATGAGATGGGAACGAGATGCCAACTCCGCCATATTGATGGGACCCCTGCCCTGTGTTGATATGAGCCTTAAGGCATAAGGACAGAGGAACTAGGGGTGGCCTGAACATCTAGGTCGTAAAACCTGTAGAGGTTTTACGAATGCCTTAGAGGCCGCCATACCCCGGGTAGAATGGGCTCTGGTCCCCAAAGGTGGGGGAAGTCCAGAAGCCTCATAAGAGATACGAATAGCATTGACAATCCAATGACTAAGCATCTGTTTTGAAGCAGGTTGGCCCCTTTTTTTGTGGGCCAAAGCAGACCAAAAGTTGGTCGGATCTTCTCCACAGGGCAGCTCTGTGGACATAATTAAGCTTCTCCTGGTCTCTATCCATAAAGGGTGGAGGACAGAAGGCCTGGAGCATGACCAGCCTAGAGTCGAGGTGGGCACTTTGGCAACATAACCCGCTCGCGGGTAGAGAAGTGCTTGAAAGTTTAAATAATTAGGGGCCACAGAAAGGGCCTGTAGGTCACCAATCATCTAGTAGAAAAGCCACCTTAGCCGACAAATGTAGATCAGAGATCTCTTCAATGGGCTCAAAAGGGGGAGCACAGAAACCCTCTAATATTATGGCCAAGTCCCACAGGGGACTCGAGATCGCACTTGAGGCCTTAGCCTCAGCGCACCATGAAGGAAACGTGTGGTAAGGGTATGTCTGCCCACTGCACAGCCACCTATAGGGATGTGGTAAGCAGAAAGTGCCGCCACATAAACTTTCAAGGTGGAGTGAGCCAACCCTGCAGAGAGGCGTGCCTGCAAGAACTCCAGCACTGTACTAACCAGGCAGTTAACTGGGTCAAGCTGGTGGTCTTTGCACCATGAAGTGAAAATTTTCCACTTCAGGGAATATAGTTTCCTTGTAGAGGGACCTCTGGATTGCAGAATGGTCTCAACAACCTCAGTGGACAGAGAAATGAGTTGCGCCCCCTCAGGGGCCATACCCACTGGTTCCACAGCTTTGGGTGAGGGTGCATGATGGCGCCCCCTGACTGAGATAGAAGATCCCCCCTCAAGGGGATCCTCCAGGGAGAGCCGCCTAGGAGAGTTACGAAATCTGAGAACCATACCCGGCTCAGCCAGTACGGGGCTACTAAGAGCAGAGATACCGCGTCTTGGCGTATTTTTTCCAGAACTCCTGGGAGCAGAGCGATCGGGGGTAAAGCGTACAGATGAAGCCTCGGCCACGTCTGAACCATGGCATTCAGTCCCTGAGGAGCTGGATGAACTAGAGAGAACCAGAGGGGACATTGCGCTGTCTTTTGAGAGGCGAAGAGGTCCACTTGGGATTGCCCAAAAATCCTCCCAATCTGATTCACCACATCAGGGTGAAGTCTCCATTCCCCAGGCCTCGGCCCCTGCCTCGACAGGATGTCTGCTCCCACATTGCATCGCCCAGGAATATAGGCTGCTCTCAGTGAGCGTAGCTTTTCCTGGGACCACACCAGGATCTGGTGCGCCAACCTGTCCTTGGTGGTTGACGTATGCAATCACTGCCGTGTTGTTGGTGCGCACCAACATGTGGTGGTCTCTCAGGTCTGCAAGGAAATGTTTCAGGGCCTGAAGGACTGCTAGCATTTCCAGGCAGTTGATGTGCCAAGTGAGATGGCGACCTTTCCACAGACCACAGACTGGGTGGCCACTCATGACCGCCCCCCCAGCCGGCGAGGGACGCATCTGTCGCTAGCATAACGTGGCGACTGAGAGCTCCCAGCATAAAAGCTGGAGGCATTCCCATAGCGTTTCGAGTTTTGTGAGGCAGAAGGGTGATCTGGAAATACAAGAAGTTCAGTCTTGGCTAGGTTGAGTTGAAGGTGGTGCTTTGTCATCCAAGCACAGTTATCTTCCAGACAGGCGAAGAACAGAATCTGGGTGTTGTCAGCATAGCAGTGGCAGACATAGTGCCTTGTTTCCTTTCAACTGAACTGATGTTACATATGTAACATGCCGCTGCATCTGGTTTGACACTATGGGGAATGCAATACCAACTGCGCCATAATGAGTAGATCTGCTGTCACACATTAAAACTTCTGTCGCTAAATTGAGCTCTGGGAAATGTGTAATGGAGCCAGGAAGCAATTGTTGCCCCACTTCAGGATCTCCCCAGTATCTCAAGAGATCACTGGATTATGTTGAATTAACCAGTGACATCCAAGGATGACATCAGCAGTAGACCTCTCCAGAACCAGGAGGTAGATGCCCAAGTCTCAACATATAATGGACATGTCGACAGGGATATAAATATAAAAAATATAAAAAAACGTAAACAACTGGAGTTGGTAGGTGATCTCAGTTGTCCTTTTCTGGAGCTTGAGCTGACGGCAGAGGTTCTTGAATAACGAATTGCTGACTGACCCAGAGTCAAGGACAGCATGTGCTGGAAGTGACATATCAGGGGTAGTTAGGACTATTTTAGCAATAAAAAATAGCACCACCCTCCAGCACCACAATATAAACAAAGACCCTGGGTCTGCCTCCTTTGCGGCTCCGGAGTATGGACGTCTAGAGTTGACCTGCATGGGTTCATTGGTTCCTGGTTTTTTAGAGCTGTGGAATTCTGGCTGGAGTGACTGCAGCGTTGTTGACCCTGTTGGCCATCGATTTGCACCCATTGAAACACTTCCCCCGATAGCAGAGAGATGATGAATGCCATTTAGCACGCTTAGTGGGAAAACATTGCAGGTGAATTTTCAGAGCTGCACACACAACAAGCAAGCTGGATTTCCTAGGAAGTACAACAGAGTCACCCAGGTAAAGAGCCAGATGAGATTGGAGCATCTTCGCCCTTGCAATGTACACATTTAGCTCCCTCAAAAACCAAGTGTGCATGTTCTTTATACTTGTGACACAGGGGCACGTACTTTTCTTCAGTTCTTGCAACTTGGTCCATTGGCGCATTGATACGAGAATGACAGAAAACAGCTCCTGAACATAAAAAAGTTAATATACTGTACTTGACAGCCTAAAATACTCGCAGGTGCACCTAATGCACATTAAGCACTGTAATGGGCCAACTGGATGTGATTAGACATGAAATTCAGACACCAGTCGCACTAAAGGTGTTCCCCATAGCGTCAAACCCTGGAAAGGGTACCCGATTATTGCATTCCCACAACATTCCCAAAGGAGAACAAACAGAGAGTCGTGAATTTTGGCAGTAAGTCAACAGATACAGTAGATTAACAAACTGCCCACATTAGAAATGTTGATTCTGCTGTTGGTGAATCTGCTTTGTTGTATAAAAATTTGAAAAAAGTTGTGTTCATATATATTTTTTTCATGTATTTTTTAAATAAAATATTGTGACTCTTTCTAATAGTACCTGAATTGTTGATATCAAGAATTCTTAATTCATATTTTTAATCAATACATTTTTTTGATGACAAGATGACAGGACATGTTTTAGTGAGATTCACCAACAAACATATATAGCAAATGTCACATATTTAACACGATAAGTATAACATCATGTATATGTTAATTGAATGTTGTGTAAGATCCATGACAGTTGAATGACAGTTTACTTTGTAACAAACGTAAAAAGTTATTAAGATTAGATTAGCCCTTTTGAATGATGGGAAAAAATATTAAAAAGGAAACATGACCTGCTGTAACCACTGAATGTTACAATATGTGACATTTTGCCATGGCCTTACGAGCGGGAGTCTTGCTGACCAAACGCTATCAATAATGAGAGTGTGATGATAAAATGTTGATGTGATGCTAATAAAATGTTAGGCTGTGAAGAAGATGGATCGTCAGCCGAGCCTGTGCTCTCAGCTGTCTATGATGCAGATGAGGAACAGTATGGCCAGCACCAGTGACACGGATGACGTACTCAATCAAATCCTGAGAGGAGGGTCAGTTGGGTCATCTCTCCGTAAGTCTTAGTTCACTTTCGTGACGTCATGTTGGATGTACTCATTCATACAGAATCAAACACGACACATTGATTGCTAAATACACTCAAAATATTGTTTTCTTCCACAAATGTATCATTTAACTTCAGAAAACATTTATTAAGAAAAAGCTATTACAAGGCTGAAAAGAGCCAGGATATTATTTAATATAACTTTGAATGTGTTTGGCTGAAAAAAGTCATAAGGGGGGCATAAGGATGGCATAAGGGTGAATAAGGGTGAATAAATAAAGATAATTTTTATTTTAAGGTGAACCTTTCCTTTAAATTGCCAAGACACATGATATGTAATATAGTGTCAGTATATTCCTGATTCCTGGTTCTCTCCTCCTGTTCCTCCTCTAGCTGTGACCTCAGATCGGGCCTGATGGGACGTAAGATGGGTTCTTTTTCACACTGATTCTATTTTTCCCAATGCCACCAAAATGACCCAGTTATCATAACCAAACTGTGGGATCAATGTTCTTTTGAACACCTAACTCTCTTAATGCTCAGAGGAAGTGACCTATGATAATGAGGGCTGTTATAAAGTTAACCATTAACATCCAAACAGCTACATTTAATGAGTTTATTTGAAGTCCATAACATGTCCTAAACACTCTTCATATAACCTTCTTTAAATTCATCCCTATTTCAAACACTCTTTTGACTGTACATTTTGATCAATTGCTTTATCAAGACAGAAACTTTAAATAAAGTTAGGCCAATGAAACGGCTTGGTTACATATGTAACCCTCCTTCCCTGAAGGATGGAACAGAGATGTTACATCAACGTACGTGATGCATGGTGTCTCACTTGAGGGCCCTATCACCTTCAAGTAGTAGAAAAATGTGCCAATGAACATTGGCCCAAGAGGAAAAGGCCAATGAGCACTGGCAAAGGAGTTGCGGGCCAAGTCACGTCTACCTAGAAGCGGGTATAAAACACCAGCCCCAGCTCGCATTCATTCAGGTTTGTTCTGAGGAGCCAACGTGTGTTCCTGACAGTTAGTGGTGAATTAGGCTTGTGGCAGGCGGGACATAACGTCTCCATTCCCTCCTTCAGGGATTGGGCAAGTGTGGGGTCTTTCCCATGGGAAGAGCACCAGTCAACGGAAAAAGCTCCACTTCAAGGCGTAAGGCTGCCTGCTAGAAGGAGCACTCGCCTCCGTCCAAGGACCATTTCTGACAGTGTGTCAGACTGCCCCATCCCTGAGAAAGCAGGTCCTGCCTTAAGGGAAACTGCCAGTGGTGGCTGTCGCGAGGAGCATCAGGTTCGAAAACCAGGTCCAGGTGGGCCAGTACAGCGCAACCAGCAAGACCTCGTCCTCCCTGACCTTGCACAGTGTGAGGGGTGCCTTGGTCCAGGAGTAAAACAGCAGGCAATGAAGGAGGACTACTGAGAGGCAGACAGGTCCAATTCAGCTGGACAGCCTTGTGATGGAGTCTCCACTTTCTTGGGCTTGACAGCTGCCATGAGAAGGCATCAGCCTCACAGTTGAGCTCGCCCAGAATGAAGATGACACAAAGTGACCGCCTCTGACTCGAGAGGAGGAGATGACGGGTGAGTCGAGTTATCCCATTGAGGGGGAGAGTGGAGGAGGCAGGGAAGTGGCTACAGACAGAAAAAGGTGTCTGCCATGACTTCTAAACCTTCTCATGCACCTCCGCAAAGACAGGTACTGGGGCGGGATGGGACTAGGATTCTCTTGTGGCCCCAAGAGACCAGCTGTCCGCGAGTGCTCTGGACTGGGCGGAGGGTTTTTCTCCAGTCCAATGGCCGCAGCTGCCCGGGCAAGCATGGCAGCTGAGAAACAGTGAGAAACATCCTATCCTCAACTAGGGCACCAAATGTGATAACAGTCCTCCCAGAAGAGGGCCTCAAGTGAGACCCCGTACGTCAGTACGTTGACATAACGCCAAATGTGACTGACTGAAAGGGAATGCACATTTCCTTGAGTATAATACAGAGTTATTTGCAATACTGAATTTGGTAACTTAGTCTAATATCTTTTGTTAACTGTATAATTCAGTATTGTACCAGGCAGCCAGTTATTTGTTTACATCTATTTATATCTTAAGAGGCAAGTGATAAGTGGGAAAAGAAAATAGTAACCAAACGTCACTGATGATCAGCGAACAGATTTTGTGTACTTTCATTTTATGTAACATGACTGTATAACAAAGTTTTACCTTTATTGTTTGCATGATTTTTATTTACATCTCTATATTACTGTGATTGTTGTTGAATGATTTCTACTATAAGATTACTACTGCTTATATTCAGTTTTTATTTAAAGTAGCTGTATTATTAAGTTTATACTCAACTTTATAATACACTACACTAAAAAGCTTTAATGAAAGATAAAAGCTTTAATGAAAAATTACCTCTGTCTTTTTCCAGAGAAAACTCAGACTAAGGCATCCACAACCATGAAGCCAATTGAAGAAGGAATGGAAGACGATGTATTTGAATCGGAATCTCCCACCACCTCCCAGAACATTTTTAAGAATCCCATAGAAGACATTTAAAAAAAGTTATTACAAATCTTTTGTTCTGTAAAGAAGGTATATTAAAGATTGTAATATTAACTGGAAAAAGAAAGGAATTGAAACTAACTGTTCTAAACAGAGTGACCCTCAAATCATTTGAGGTGGTCCAGAATGTAGAATCCAGCTCGTGTAGAAACCTACTTGCAAAAAAGTACATTTTACATGAAACTGGAGTGATTTGAACACATTTTTGTGAAGCATCTCTAGTTATTAGTTTATATAGAGCAGGATTTATAGCACTGAAATTTTGAAATAATCTTTGTTGCGAATATAAATATGTTTAGACAAGTATATACATTTGGTTATTTAAACCAGTAGATGGCATAGTTGTGGTAATCTAAAAACATAGTGTTGCCTTAACCAAAAAATATGGATTTCAATCTCCCTGCATGTGGTTGAAAATGTTATATAACTATATTAAGACACTATTGCAAATATCTGGATTGCATATTTGTTTACACCAGTGTATATGCAGTAGCTGATACAACCTTTATCATGTCTAATAAATTGAATGGAGATATTTTGGGTTCCAGGAATAGGAATAGTTAACCCAAAAGTGAAAATTCTCTTTTGGGAAAATTCATCATAGGTGTTTATGAGTTTTTTAATACACTTGTGAAAGAAAACAATTAATATTTTGAGTTTATAAAGTGATCAATACATCATGTATCAATGTAAACAAATAGATTAGTGTGTGGACTCCAAAGGGGCACGGGCATATCTTGGGACTGGTAAGCCACAGAAAAGAAAATTGTGTATGCCCACGGTTAAATGGGCCAGACAAACTGTCTCCAAACAGAAACTCTGTTGACCTGCACAACAGACAAAGAGCTGCTCAGAGCATCTGAAGTTCTGTGTGTTGTCCAGCAGAATGCCAGAAGAAATATCAGGCCACAAAGAGATCTTAACAGCAATGCCATAGAAGAACCATTTTTGGTTTCCCAAAGATCCTTTCAATCAGAGGTTCTTAAAATACTTATTTTATAGTTGTTTTTTTTATTTATTCTTTCATGGTACATCAGGCTAGCTTATGATGAGACCACTGTCATCCTTGGCTAACCTTGTTTAAATATGTTGTGCTTGGAGAAGAAAACCACCTAGAGAGTTCACTCACAACCCTATACTAAAAGTAGGTCATCTGTTCCCTCAACCTTCAGTTAAAACAGAGAGAGAACTGGATACTTTTACTACCTACAGTCATGTTGTAGTCAATTTTATTTGTATATAATTTTTTCACAGTGTACAGTGTCTCTCAAGCAACTGTCGCAAGAAATTTCATAAGGTGCTAGTAAATATTTTTGAGCTAAATCAGGCTAAGTTTAGTGAATCAGTTCTCTTTTGGATACACAATGTAAACTGTGTCAATGCTAGATATTAATTTTACAGTTGCGTTTGCAGTAATATAAAAAGTGTCTATATTGAGGAAATACACTGTTTTGTAGCTTTGTTGCTGGTGCAACACTTTCTACCATTAAGGTGTAGCTAATGGTGTGGAGCCGTTTACCGTGGTAGCATTACAGTGACTTATGCTACAGTCATTATTTGGTAACACATGACATTGACACAAAGTGAACATCGGTCTCTGATGGATGACACACTGGACTGGTGCTGGCCAACAACTGATTACAAACAGCCTGCAAGTACTGCATACATACTGATGAATAACACAGTGTATAACAACAACACTGTTACATACAAAGTATATCTAAACTCACAGTATCAATATAGCTATAGAATTTTAATGACAGCTAATTAAAATATAGCTGCAAGTAGCAGTTTCAGCCCTAAAAAAGCGCAAAGAAAAATACATGTTGACATATCTAATGATGAATTTTTCAAAATCAGTATAAAAACAGGCAAAAGCACTTAAAACAATAAAATTGCTAATAACTGACCAGTAGGTGGTGCAGTCACTATTTTTTAAAAAAGTTAAAAAGATGTGCTAGTGATGACACATACCAAGTTTTGTGTCAATACACTAAAGTTTTGTGAAGATACAGTCTCAAGACCTATTCTAGGGCGTGCTCACCTTAAAATTCATTCACGTGGTATACGAAAACCTTTTGATCAATCAAAAAAGCTTTTAGTAAAGTTTTATTACAAAAACTGTCACTATATGTTATATAACAAATTTCAGATCAGAGATCAGAAGATCATTACAGATCAGAGAAATTTTGCTGGAGTTTGAAAAAGTAGGTTTTGAATAAAATTTAAATACAATTTAAATACAATAACTTTCTATGGGGTGACCATAAACTTCCAGAGTAGCTAAAACTAACAGACAGAATACAATACAACAGATACAATAGGGCCTTCGGGGCTTGACCTCTAATGACCCTAAAAATATACTCTAAAAAAATAATTCAGATGTTATCACTACTTTATTTAATGCATTGTTTGCACTTAATGCACTAAAAGTTGTTTGAATCAGTTTTTAGCTCTTCTTAGTAAATATACACTGAGGCGATTTGTTTGTCTGATTTCTGGACAAAAAATCTATTTGTAAAATAGTCACGTCTATTTTTGTGATTTTACATCTATTTACAAATGATATGTCATAGATATTAAGCAATTTAAGCTGAAATGTAGACAGCATTGGAACACATGTCCAGATTTGCTTCAAATGCCTTTTAAACAAATTATAGACAAAGAGATTAGCCATTGCTAGATCCATAAACATTCCAAAAATATCAAACTGCACATAAGAGCCTTGTTTGAAACTTGTTGAAAATAATTAGACAATAATAAAAATGTCAATAATAAACATTATTTTAAAACTTTGATGCTGGTTGTAAATGAAATATAGTATTTTAGTGTCTTGACAAAATCACGTAAAAATGTTAAATCTTAACTTTTACAAAACATTTAAACCTCTGGAAACACTGGTCGAATAATGCCTCACCGACAACCATTCATTTTTTTTTTGTTTGTGATTGTTTATTTTTAGTAAAGAACAGCCAGCATACCTGGCTTACAAAACTATACAAACCAGGGTTTGCCTTAAAAAAAAAAAAAAAAAAAAAAAGAAATAAAGAAATAAAAATACAAATAGAGAAAGGAAAACTATGGGGTGACTACCACACCTGTACCAACCATTTATCTTTAATGATCTTTAGTCTATCGCGTTATTATATCTGAAAGCTTCTCAATAAATTCTGCCATGCCTTAATTGTTCTTGGCTTAGCTCTGTTGATCCTTGCTGTTGAGCGTTCTAACAGCGCAATATTTTTTTGTTCTAAGAGCCACATTTTGTCAGCCGGGAATGTGAGTTCATGCCAAATTTTAAAGATGACCTTTTTTGCTGCTGTTAGTTGCAGTGTGAAATACTCTACGCTGATAAGCATTCAAATTAAGATTAGAATCGTCATTCAACAAACAAATATTGGGATGTTTAAGGATAACCCTATCACATATTTCTGTAACAATTAAAAAGACCTTATCCCAAAATTTACAAATAAGTGGGCAGTCAAAGAAC
>JAZGTK010009322.1:0-17374 GCA_036877625.1 Ambastaia sidthimunki | reverse complement strand
ATCATTCATTTTCACTAGATCACTAACAGAGTTCATTTTAAACAACAAAGTCTGACTAAATAAATCAGATAGCAGAACCTTAATTAATAATCACTTTCTCACTTTTTCTTATCACGGATTTCACAGAAATGACCAGTAAAATGTGTTGAGTAATAACCACAACCCAAAGACAGAATAAAAGGATGTTGCAGTGTTGCTGTGTGAGAAAGTGTATGTATGTGTTTGTTTCCTGTATGATTTGAATGTGATCCATCTGTTCAAGCATACACATCCTGTTTTAAAGCTGAGCACCTGAACCACAAAAGGACCCCCCTCCCCTAGTTCCCTGACAAGCAGTTCTTGAGTAAATGTGGTGTCACTCATGAGCAGTGTTGCATATCTCCTACTATAGATCAGTGCATCCCAGTGCCAGATAACTGGAGAGCGCTGGAATCACAATATCTAAAAACAAAAAAATTAAAATGCTACTGACAAATACTACAAGCTATTGATCTACTTCTGGCTTAAAGCGTGCAGTGAAAATAAACATCATTAACATTTAATTTTTTGTAATAATTCATCAGATTTCCCGTGTGATGGATATGTTAGGGCAAGAATGACAGCATGGCCTTTGCTTTTATGAGTTTTAACCTGATCAGTTGTCCCGTTAGCCAGAATGTCCTTTCAAAGGCAACTATTATGTTATTGTGCTTTAAATTGTTATTTATATTGTAGTGCTTCTCATAATTGTGCTGCTTGTTGTTATTGGTGCTAGCTACGCTTTAGTGTGTCAGCAGTAATTTCTGGTCACAGGAAACAGACGTAGCTCAGATAAGCATCTCAGCTCCATAATACTGCTGCTGCAGTCCGTGTGAACGCGGGTGTGTATGTGTGTGTTCTGGAAATATCAGTGCTGTCACCTCTATCCGAAATCCCCCCACCCTACCCCCAGGAAAGAAAACAGAGCAGTTATTGGGACGGGCAATTTCCTTTGACCATATGGACAATAAACACAATCTACTCTCATGTTTACACACAATTTTGCTCTTTTTTCCATTTCCTTTCTCTCACACTGTCCTCTGGTTCTTTCTTCACCTCTGTCTCTGTTTCCCTTTAATATAGGAAATGTAGTTGGTGAGTGGAAAGGTAGCAGTGAGACATCACAGAGGGACAGAAAATTAAAATCTGTAATTTTTATTCTGTCTTTGCATTTAGTTGTGTATTTTCTGAGACCAACTTCACCTCTGTACCATATGTTTGTATCAACCTCTGGCTTGTACTGTTTTCTTCACTTCTGTATAATTCATCCACACCATTATTTCATGTTATCGACCTCCTCTCCCCTATATCCACTCTTCTGCTCTCATGATTCTTCACTAGTCCTGGACTTTCTTATGTCGAGACTGTCAGCACAATACACTCAAGGTTATTGCTTTCTCAGAAAAGTTCCATATTGTTCACATTCTCCCACGCTTTTTGTGGATGTGTTGACACACACGTCTTTCATGTCTGCAGTTCTGGTTATGTCTAGGCTTAACCAGCACTACTGTTACCAGATCCACCTGGTTCAGGCTTTTTAGGGGACAGACTGGGGCCAAGCTGGAGTAACTGTAGACTCACTCATTCTTTCTCTTCTTATTATTATTATTTATACAATTTAGGAAAAAGTTGCAGTACAGGAACTATGCCTTTATCAAAAAACTCTTTCCTCAAGGAAGCCACCTGTTGCTTTGATAATAGTTCCACACAATCTTCATGAATTCTGCTAGGATACTTTTGAAACAATATTGAATGAGCTTCACTGTATGCTGGGCTCTTCTTAGCTGTTTTTCTATTACTGACTGAAGTCTTAAATCAAAATGATAGTTTTGTAAAGAAACTTATCAATATTCACAACTTTTCTGTCTACCAAACCAATTTGAAACAAAGATAATATTTTCAGTCAGGTTTTTCCAAACTTTTGTCTGGCTGTAATTTAACCACATTTCCTCAACTTTATTTCACCCTCATGTTCTGTATTCCAAACCCCAACCACACCAGTCTGTTTCTATTGCTTTATTTCATTCTGTCATCTCCCAGGTGTGTGATTGTTCGAAATTACTTTTAAAGTAAGAGTATCAAAGTTTATAGTGGCTTGAAAGTTTGTAGTGGCTCAATTGGAAGAAAAATGTGAGAAAATCCCCCTATTCTATCCCCCCCCACCCAGACCCCAAATCATTTTCCCTGTTTCTCTTCATGAGATGATCAGCATTTAAAATCAGAGTGACAGACAGATGCCCACGCAGACCGTGCATCCCAACACCCTTGTGCAGTTTAGCCCTTCCATCTCCCTCCTCACTGGGTTCTGCTGTTAATGAGGGTGCACATGCCCCAAGTGACACCGGTTGTTCTCAGAAATTAGAGCTTTGAATACAGATTTAAAACAGAAGCATTTAAGAAAATACATCATAGTAACCATTGTGCGAAACCAAATAACTTACAAATAACTGACATAATTTTGGGGTAAACTAATCCAGACAAAACTAATTTCTTAACTAATTTCTCTTTTGAACAAACAAAAATGTCAGTAGGCTTATTGTCACCAAAAACATGTTTATTTTCAAGCTTGGCGCTCCAACTATCAGAAACATCATCATTTCCCTTTAACAGCCACTTCTCTCCCCCTGTATTCTTTGGCCAGTCTTTAGGTTCATGTTTCATGATTTAAACCGCTTTTTGTCTGTTCACCAGTGTAACACAGAACTGACAATCCCCCTCTGCTACCTCCTCGCTTACCCGCTTTCCAACCCTCTCTTTCTCTCTCAGCTGGTTTTCGCACAGGAGTAATAGGATTACCACACACTGCTCTGCCAAGGACAGACACTAGAGGGTGAGATGGGAGAACAGGTTTGAGAGAGGGAGGGCGAGGCAAAAGGGAGATCAGGGGGTTCATGTCGTGAGGAGGGAACGGAACGGCGGAGGAGCAAAAGTTTGCAAGATACAATGCGAGTCACGTCAGATTGGACGATGGGGGAAGCAGAATTAGATTTCAGCGTACACCCACCCTGAAACCCACCCTTCAGAGTAACAAGCCTGTGACATCTGAGCAGGGAGAGGCAGGGGTGAGAGAGCAAGAGATGTATGTCTTGCTCTGTCAGTTGCTATATTAGGCACACAGTGTGTGTTAATAGTGTCTCCAGTATCTCGCTTAGGAACAAACTCTTCCTATTGGCACAGTTTGCTGTTTCCACTATGGCTCGTCTCTCTGAGCAAGCATGCATACCTTCATTCCAGAACACTGGCTGCAAACAGATCTGGATCCGGTACAGCTGTCATTCAGAGGTGTGGGGCTAACCAGAGGTCCAATATAGCAGTATGACAGGCCTAAAGCGGGCTCATCGTGGAACTGACCCTCACTGCCGCTG
The DNA here is from genome assembly GCA_036877625.1 of Ambastaia sidthimunki. Taxonomy (NCBI): domain Eukaryota; kingdom Metazoa; phylum Chordata; class Actinopteri; order Cypriniformes; family Botiidae; genus Ambastaia; species Ambastaia sidthimunki. The sequence goes on along the minus strand of JAZGTK010009322.1, from coordinate 13,991 downwards.
ACAGTGTGCCAGCTGCTGAACTTATTTGAGATGGTGCTTGGGTTATGACATACCATAAATACATAAAACAAAAATGGACCTCTAAACTTGTTTTCTGGATATCTCAAATTCCAAAGCAACATTTGAAAATATGAAATATTTGAACAAGCTCTGGAAGTTCTGCTTAAGGTGCTGTAAGGGTTTTAAAACTACACAAAAAATTTCCTGACAGATTCTTTGATGTCACACCTGTCTGTGTGTAACAGCCCAAGGCTCTGTAAACAGCAAAAAGCGTCAGAGTCAGCCCATGGTTGTTTTAGCCAATCAGGAAACTAATCAGAGCTGCCTTCTGCCTATGAATAATTTTGTCTGTTTGGGTTTGCTGACATCCGATTGGTTGACATGCCGTGGGTGGGCGGGGTTTAAAAGAAAGGGCATGTGGTTGCAAAGTTTGCAAAACCCCTCTGGAAACAATGAACAGTTCAGAATTTACTGCTGGCAGTTGGTGGTGTTACGCTAAATTTTTAACAAACCTAAAACTGACTAGTCACAACAGATCAGGGCTGAATAAAAAATTTCAAACTTTTTTTTTATAAAACATAATATTGCATAATATAAAAATCAATATAATATAAACATAATATCGCAAATGATACAGCAAAGGCCAATTGCTGTCCATGGTGATTTTACGTTTACTAAGTTCTGCTGTTTATATTTAATTGGTGGTAGCTGTAGTAACTATAAAGACCAGCTACTTACCCACTAGACTCCCACCACATGTGACAACAGCAATGATTAGAGTGATTAGCAGTAATAGAAAGTTAACAGTATATTCTGAATCTGTAAGAACTACACTGAAAAAGGTTCTTTCATTATGAGAAACATTGTATGTCTGATCATTCAGAATGATTCAGCACTGTTTGCCATTCAGGGATCTGTACTGTGTTGTTCAGTATTCAGAGATCTCAAGCCAGATCCCAAGACAGAAAATATAAAGTATTGTAGCTGTTTGGTAGCTTTCACTTTGATATCGCCTGTAAAAATGACCCGAGAAACCTTTTATGCTAAAACATGCTATGATGGATGAGTATGTTATTATGTGTGTGTGTGTGTGTGTGGGCTAATCGCAGAAAAGGGAAATATGTGTAGGTATTAAATTCATACTGTGGGCACTAGATGTTCCTAATGACTCACCAAGTCCATGTGTACTGTGGGACACCCCCATGTTTTCTCAGTTTTGTTTGTGTTTTTCTGTGTTTTGTGATTAAAGGAGCTGTGTTGCTATTAACTGATAACTGATTGATAACTTCAAAGCTTTTAGGTTCATGCTCTTGAAGGAATGGACCATTGAATGGGATCAGTGCAGTGCAGTGCCCTTGACTTTTGAATTCTTGAACAAGTCACCTACCCACAGGTGTGATTATTGACCATTTCTGTATTCAGACTGTGAATGACAAACCTGCATAAATGTTGACATGTATTGAATGCTTTTTAAAAGCGCGTTTGCTCTGTGCAGGTGCGGCTCAGGGCAGGTGTGAAAGCAGACATGTAGCATAATGGAATTTTTTTGATTGTGTGAGACTATCCACCATAACACTTAACGTCTTGCCAGTCACTGGCGTGTGTGTTTCCTTTATCGTGACATGATTCCATGACAAAGACACAGTGTTATGATTGAGAATCTAACATAAACAAAAGAACATATGTTCTAGCCCCATGTTTGAGGAATTTACAGTGCTCCTGTTACACACCTGAATTGTCATCATCATCTGTTTCATCTTGGCCAGTCGTTCAGCGCTCACATAAACACACACCTGTACTGCTAAAGTGACAGATTGACCACCTGTTTTTTTGAGTGGGCGGGTAAAGTCTGACTGAGGCAGATTGTGAGTGGGAGCAGAGATGACTGACGCATCCTTAGCCAATCTGTAAACATCTCACTGCTTGTGTGGACTGAAATGATAAATATAAAGAGAAAGTAGATTTGTGCTTTTTTTGTTGGCACAATATGTCATTTTTGCAGCTAGAGGTCAAATTTTTAAAACAATAGTAAAGGTGAAGTTTGCTGATGCTGTGAAGGACCGTGAAATGATGGGAGATGTCGTCTTCACCCTCCAGGGACAATAGAAATTAATCACAAGGAATTCAAAATGTCCACAGATGAGGTACTGAATTGAATTTGTATTACCTGTATGTTTGATCACATTAGTCATTCTAACTGAATTGCTGTACACAATTAAACAAAAAACAGTATATAACATTATGTAAGTGGTTTTAATACAATACTTTAATACAAAAATTGTACATATTGTGCCTTTAAAGTGTCTACCTGTATTGCTTACCCTAACAAACAATAATTAGTCTAATAAAAACCACAGTCAGCTTTTTTAATGGGAACAAACTCGTTCTGAGCATGGCAAGCAACAAAGTGCACATATTTGTTTTTGGTCTCCCCACAGCTTTGTAGCAGCACGACATCCAGCCCACTCCACTCAGAATAAATTTTACTGAGTTTACAAAGTTTCTGTGATGGTTACCCATTGAGGGATACACAGTTTCCACCAACCGGACTGAATGTGCCAAATTTGGCATCTGCTGAGCAAGTGCAAAATGGCAAAAGGAAGACAGAGTGACAGCAGAGGATATACGAGCCTATACAATTGGTCCTCATGTTTTTAGCAGAAAACCCTGAAAACCCAGAAACAGAAACACTGTTCACATATTGTATAAAATGTATGTTTGTCAGACCCTATGTTAAAGACCCTTAGTCCGGTTCAACTGTTGCCTATACAAAATATAATCTTTAAAAAGTGTGATTTTTTTAATAGTCTTGAGGGTAGAGGAGCAGAACATAGCTAAGGACACACTGCCTAGCAAAGACCAGATGTCCTATGAGTCAGATGAGCAAATGAGAACTGTGAAAAGTGGAAAAAAAGGGAGAAAAAAGAGAAACTGATAGATGTAGAGTGAGCGAGCGAGTGATGGAAGGGGAAGAGAAGGTGACTAAGTTGATGTCGCATGTGGAGGCAGAAACTCATATGGATGATTCATACGTGTGAATAAGAATGTAGTTAATGCTGATACTGCCACACAGTGGTCAAAGACGAACACAACACCCTCATACCAGCGCTTAGAGGTCCTCAACTGCGCAGACAGATTTCTATGAGCCGTATTGTATTTGTGGCTTAATAAATATATGTCTATACAGCAGTAGGTTAGAACCCGTTAAATACTAAATCAGTACTGAATCAGTTTTATTAATGGACTGTCACAATGAAAAGACAACATTTTCATGCTTTTTTTCTCTCTACTGTTTTTATTCAGATGAGTGAAACACTTTCAGTTACAAAAATGACTTTAAATGAACAACACTGTACAATGAACAAGCGAGTTAATTGTCAACTATTTTTTTGGTTTCAGAGATAATTACACCAAAAGGCTAACCTGTCACCACGGCAGGAACAGAGAGGAAAAAAGACCTGCTCGACTCAGGAAGAAAAGTAAGCAGAACCAATGAAAAGGGTAAAAACGTGACAACACACATCAGACAAAATATATGCCCACATTCACACACACATTCAAACAACAGGAGTCCAATATTAGAGTGTGGAACATGCAGACGTGAACGTACACACAGACAATGACGCACACACGCACGCACGCACTCACGCGCACACACACACACACACACTCACTCACACACACACACACACACACTCGCATTTACGCACTGAGTGAGCAGAGAACATGAAATCAGATAGAAGATTTGAAGGGACAGATAACCATCAATAAAAAACAAAAATCATCACACACACACCAAATCTTTTCTTTAAGATCATCATCATCATTATCATCATGACACTTTCCCCCAAATAATGAATAAAAAATATACATTTTATCATTATTAGCATTGTATGTTTCTTTGTGTAGTTGAGGTTATACCTTCAGAAACTGGGTTGCTAGGTGACCGGAGAAAGATTACAGGTTAAAGTAAAGAAAAAAACTGTTGCGGATGTGTTAGTGTAGTTCTTTGGTTTAACTAGAAGTTCTTTGCTATTTTCTTAAAAATCTTTTTGAACACCTTTGGACTGAAGCTGTTTTTATTTTAACTTTATTTATAATACAGAGTAAGCAGGGTGAGAAAAAAGTGAAAGGAGAAAGAAAAGGTCTCTAACTTGCAATTCTTTTAACCTGGTCAGGCTTTGTCAAAATTTAAAACATTATATATGAGAAATGTTCTTTAATACCATATTACATGATTATTTTTTAAATGACTAATGAGGTTTTTAAACTGATGTTATCTTTGAGATTCTAACAAATCAGACTCAAGCTTTTCAGGGAGCGTGTGTGTTGTGTTTGGTCTCAGATTGGGGTGTTGCTTTGGTATCATGCTCTGGAGATTCACACCACTAAGAGACTTCACACTTTGAACACACCCCCTTACATTGCAGCTATTACTTGCATATCAACAAAGTAAAGTTTTAAGGTGTGAAACATTAAGCCTGACTATAAAGGTCAAACAGAAAGCAAGAGAAAGTTAAAGCTAGAGGCTTCCCCATATTTTCGTCTTCAGCATATCTCTTCCATTTTTAGACTTAAAAGTTGTCACCTAGCAACAACAGTCACCACTTTCTCTCAGTCATATACATACACACTTAGAAGGTGTGTGTGTCAAGTCCTGCCCTGTATATGGTGACTGGAAAACTAGTCCCAGGGGCTGGTGCAGGGCAGAGGAAGTGAACAGACCAGAGCATTTTAGTTCAATAAGTTATGAATCCCTCAGAACAGCAGTGAGGGTGCTTTCACCACCATCCTTGATCTTTCATCTAAATCTTCCAGTTTGATTCCACATTCCACTTGAAAATCCCTCAGCTCTGGCCAATCGGAATGCTACTTTCCGTGCCCTACTAGCGGATACGGCCCGCCTCTCTTTTTAAAGCATTCTATTTGGTTTGTCATTAAAGAGCTTGAGGTATATGAGGAACTATCTCTCTTTTACACCTTCTATTCAAGAACAAAACAACAAACAGACATGCTAAAAAATACATTAAACAAAGCAGAATAGAAATAGAAAAAGAGGAAAATTGAGGCAGAGAGCAAAAGAGAGGAAGATGGAGATAGCGCTGATACATTTCTGCTATCATGCAATACAAATATTTTGCTGTATACTCCCCCCTCCTGCACTCCGGGAACCCCTTACGCATTTTTCACCCAAATCCCTCCATCTTTTCTCTCCTAAAGTTTTTGGTTTTGTAGCTGTTTAAAGCTTTCAGGTCAAGGCTAACGGCAGCACTGCGCTCAGCATCGTCATATACGCATGGTAGCCATCACAACAGTAACCATAGCAACACAATCGGTAACATTATCTGTGGTGACACAGGTATGTGGAGATATAATTCAGTGTCTCTAAGACAAGTGAACAGTCCAAAGACAAAGGCTGAATGATACGAAATCTTCAATTGATATTTTCTAAACTGTATCTCACCCCTTCCTCACTTTTTTTTATCAAAACCATGGCAGTGCTTTTACTGTGGAAGGTTACTAACGAATGCTACCAAACCGTTTTAGCAGATAAAACACAGTGCTGCTTTTTCCCCTGATAGGTTATCCCTCCACAGACTCTGTCCAGTAAGGAACAGCTAAGAGGTTGAGAAGACAAGTGTTGACCCCTGTGCTGTCTCGGTTGGTCGATTAGGACCAACGGTTGCATTTGTCGATGGATTTGGTTTGAAAGGTTTGCCTTGGCAAAGTTTACATTGTAATACAATCTGGTGCCTCAAACACACCTACTACAAAACAGCATTTGTAATATATTAAATAAATATTTAAAAAAAAAGAATTAAGGAACTCTGCGAACTAGCAGGAGGACAATAAAAAATGAAATAATTTGATGTAAAATGGGGAAGGAAGAAGACACAAAAACCCAAAAGAGAGATAGTGTGAATTTTTGGTCTAAGTAAATATGAACATTTTTTTTCATCTTTTCACAATGTTTTTTCCATCTATACATTAGCAATAAGCAATTTAACATAGATAATTTACTACAAAATCTATAGACGCACTAACTGACCCAATCTGATACGGTGATGTAGAGTTCATGTTCTCCATCCCTCATTGAACCTGCAGTGCTCACCAGCTACAGAGTTCAGCACATTATAAATACAACTGTAAGGTTGTGACCTTTGGGTGGATGAGAATGTGTAAATTGCAAAGTATACGATATTTGGTTCTCTTTAAAGCTTGCTTATATTTGACTTTGGTTCTTTGGATGCACTTGAGCGTGTTTATCCTGGTTAATCTTCTGCTGTACTGAATTTTCACAGTATTGTTTCAACCACCTGATTAGAGTCTCTAACACAACTAGATAGGAACAAGTAAGGAACGTAAAAATGAGAGTCCGGCAATACAGGAATACCTTTTCCCAAAATGATAGCACACAAATGAAGTACAGCATCTACACACACTGCGGAGAATAACCCTACAAACAGACGGACCGAACAAAAGACCAAAATTAACAACCCTCCCAACCCCCAAACAAACCCTAAACATCTTCATTAGATGAGTTCAGTGAGATCCTGCCACCCAGGACCAGGAAGTGTTTGAATGACAGAGGCAGAAGCAGTTGGAATCACAATTCCATTTATCAATCCTTCACTACAAAGTTTTGCGTGACCTCAGTTCAGAGATGAATGAAGAGATGTCTTTATTTTCTGTACAGTGTCTCTGTCTTCTCCTCTGTTGCTATCCATCTATATTTGGCTTGGCTTGTTTTTGGTTTTCCTTTCTGGGTTAGTGGAAGTTTGGCTGGCTGTAAAGTTTGGTTTTATTTTTGGCTTGTAAAAAAGCAGAGAGGATGGGGGCCTCTTTGCCGAGACGGATCCCACGCGTTTCCCATGTGTGTTTCTGACTGTGAGTGGGAGGAGTGGGGTTGCCAGGGTCTGGGCTCCCAATTGCTTCCTGCATCTCTAGAGTAATGGACTGACTGTGTGTATGAATGAATCGCTATGGTATTTAAAAGGGAGCGAGTGAGTTATGGATATGAAACATGACTAAAGGATGAGCAAGAATACAACCTCATTATTAAGACTCATGAGAGTATTTACACGTTACTAGAGGTATGAATTCACTTACAGAGAGAGAGAGGGCTTGGTGTCACTTTAACAGAATTTCAATTACTATACCACATTAATGTCACAAGATGAATCTATGCAAACTTCTGCAGCGCTAATATAATCAAACACCCAATACTCTCTATAATATGTTTGGATAAGACATGAAATGATGATGATGATGACGATGATTATATGTACCAAAACATTCAGATTCATGTGATGGAAAACCTGCTACATTCTGTAAAACAAATATGCTAGTAAGAGGAAGAACCAGAGAAAGTCTAGACCAGATGCAAATGCAAAATCAAATGCCAAATGTGAAAACAATTATGAAATCATAAAACATGACTGACTGACAGACAGACAGCATGACTGCATTGCAGATAATGAGTTCAGAGATGGCTGGATTGTGTCACTGGATCTGGTCCTGGACGGTTGGCTATTTACAGGTCCTTTGGATAAAGCTTTTCCATCCGTATTTTTGGTGTTTGTTTTTGGTATTTGAGATTTTGGTATGCTTGTATTTTTTGTCATAGTGAGTCTTTTAAAGTTCCATTATACTTTTTGGTATTCAGTACTCCATACGTTTGCTTCAGAGAGGTGAAATTTAACCTCTTTTATCTGTGTCATTGTTCTACAACACAGTAGAAGTTTTTTTGTTGTTTTTGGTGCACTCAGACTCTAAGGAGCTCTTTTGCTCTTCACTGCACTTTTTGTTCAAATAGTTCTGTTTTCTTTTTAGTTTTGTGTTTGGCTGCGTCCTGCTAAGCCTTGTGGTGTTTTTTTGGTTTCATATTTCCTCCTCTCCTCTATCTTTCTCCTTCCATTCTGTCTCCTCATCTCTCCCCTCTTATACTCTGTGTTTTTTTGGCATCAGTGGAGTGGGAGAGAAGAAGAAAGAGAGTGCAAAAGAGGAAATGATAAGAGGGAGGAGTTCAAGAGATACTTTGGTTAACAGGTGAGGTTTCACCTCCTCCTCCTCCTCCTGTGATCGGCCGTTATGCAATGTCACTCAATTTTAGCCCCTCCCATTGAGTGTGGGCTGTGTACTAAATCGCTGGAAGAGCAGAAAGAGGCGGGGCTTGAGCAAGGGGAGGGACTCATGCCACCTGTGAGAGGGAATGCTGTTTTGGCAGCTGAACTGCCCAATCCCATGCCAGTGCCTGTTGCCATGGGCAACAAAGAGGCGTGGTTGAGGAAAAGGGAGGAGGGGAGAGTTGCTCCTTGGGCCCCAGAACCACCAATTAAAACCTTGCTGCTACCTTCAAGACTGGAAATGGGCAGCTGGCCACCACTGGCTGCTAGTGCTGTGGGAAAGAGAGGACAATAGAGTAAACTATTACATGTACAGTATTATTATATATATTATATTAGTTTAACATTAACAGTATTATTCACAAATATTCTGACATTAATAAAATTGACATTCATAACCAGGGTCAGAAGTATTGTGTGAAATGATGAACAGACGTGAGATAAGGAAGAACAGAAGTGCTAGCCAAAGATAGGACAGCTTACAGACTTAAAAGAGCTGACAAAGATATGAAAAGGCAGAAGACATTGTTTTGAGCTATGTTAATTTTCAGAGCAGGGCTACTCAACTTTGGTAAGCTCAATGACCACAAAAAAAATCTCTTAAGCTTTTAAGAGGCTTTAATTTGTTAATATTAGAGTATATGAGTGTGTGGAGTATGGGGTGTGTTGTATTTTTAAAACAAAACCATATGTGCAGTTTTTTGTTACATTAACATTTATAAAAATATAGTTGTTTCTTTATTGAAAATTCAACCCAAAAAGTGAATGAGATTCCTGTAACAAGTGTTAAAGGAGATTTAAAATGCAACACTTAAAGTTATGAACAAAAAAATAAACAGTAATATATTACAAAATATATTGGATGAAAAATGTTTAGAGCCACAGTAAAATGTTCCATATATACATGTTCCTGTGACTGCACATCTACTGTATAATATATTAAGGTGTCAGTTGTGACATTGCTTGGCAACCATAAACAACCTACAATTACTCTGTTTACACTTGCCACATGTTGAGTAGCTCTGCTTGAGAGTAATTAATCTCTTTCTCGCCCCCTTTCTCACAAACCTTGAATAGTAGCAAGTGTGTTGTTGGCAAGAAGAGCTTGATTCATTCCCGCGTTAACTCCCCTCACTGTATTCCTGAGTCACACAAACATGTAACCAACCCCAAAACACACAGACATCAAGAGAAAACAGAAAGAAACACAGAAAATAGAAGGGGAAAGAAAAAGCATTTAGAAGCATAGTTAAGGGCTGAATGCACAGTGCAAGAGCAAACCCTTTCAAAATAAATATTGCTATTACTTTAATGCAGTGCAGTTTGAACATCAGCACAAAGAACAAAAGAGTTCTTTTAATGAATCTAAATTAATACACCCAATCTAAAATAAACACTTTTGTGTTATAATCCATCTGACAAACCATGTTTGTGTGTGTGTGTGCATGCATGAAGTTTATATTTGTGTGTATGAGAACACTCTCTCTGCTTGTTGTATTCACCTCAAACTTGCAGCAAAATCATTAATGTAGTTAGAAACGTCACCATTCTTTTTATGCCAAGAACTGCGGATGACAAGATCACACACACAAAAATACATTTACACACACACACAAACCTACATTTGTTGGGCCAAAAGGCAATATGCATGTGTTTTTAGTTTGAAGTAACTTCTACTGAGTGTTTATAAATGTGTACGCCACAGAGAGAGAACTTACCCTGTGTTCAAACTTAGTGTGCTGTGACTCGGAGGGGCAGGGCTGGGGTCACTGCGAGGAGGCGGGGTTATAGGGGATGGGGCGGAGCTTAAGGAGGGCCCACTTGGTGTCAAAGGGCAAACTGATGACATGGTGGTTACTGACGAAAGATACCAAAAGATGGAGCATTAATGAATAATTAATTTCCGTATTTATAAGAAATGATGAGTCTATCTGAGATTAACAGATGTCCAGGTGTACACTATACCTGCTGTACTGAGACTGGTCACTGTCTGGGATGGACCCTGATTGGCCATCTGCAAGGAGGATGCAGGGGAAGACAAGAACATGATGTCACACATCAAAAGGGAAGATTGGAGGGGGAAAATAAAAAAAATAGGATGACAGAAGTCAAACACTGTAAAGCATGTGTTCTATTTGTGCATGTACAATATGTTAAAACTTAATTATGCAAAACTTGAATTATACTGACTACATACATTACATTACATTACATTACACTGAAATCTCCCAGTATTATGACAATCTCAGTAAGCCAGGTCCATGAATTTGCTCTCGATGTAAAAGTTAAGATTTTAAAATGCATAGCAATGCAGGGTGGGTGAAACCACAATCGGGAGTAAATGGGATGTGCATCATTATGGAAATGACCGTCAATATCTGCTCATGCAGGAAAGTCACTAGTATCGTGGCACACAGGGTTGTTTGAGATGGAGGTGTGGGTCAAGGGTGCAAGCCGGGTCGTACCATGTGTGGGCTGTAGCAGGGGGATTTGTGCAAGGTGGGCTGGGGTTGGCTGGGCAATGGAGGGGTGGCACTGGAGGGGTTAATACGTTTCTCTTTCTGTCGGCGATTGCAGAACCAGACGCGGATCACCTCCTTCTCCATGCTGAGCTTCCCTGCTAAGAGCAGGATCTCCTCTGAGGTAGGCTTCTGGTTCTGAAAGCAGAAAGCATAATAACTGCTGAAATCATATCATATATGACTGCTGAAAATACATGTCAGTGGTCAGTACTGATACCAGAAAATACCATTATACCTCATATTAATGATACCAGTATAATTCTTTATACTATATATTCTTTATATTTTAATACTACTATTTATATAGATATGTATACATTATAGATTAGAATTACTAGAGAAGACTGCTAAATTTAGTTGTACAGATGTGCAATGACAATAATGGTATTCTATTCTATTATAATCTATGCAACAGCTATGCAAACATTAAGTTGCGTTTTCTGACCGTGATGAAGCTGCGTTCCAGAGCAACGCGGACGTTGGTCTCAATGCTGGTGCGTTTCTTCCTGCGACGGCCTGGCAAGCCATCAAAGCCCAGAGTGGGAGAAGACAGAGAGCTGGGACTCGGTAGAATGCTGTCCATCGACATTGTCTCTGAGCAAACCAGTCACAAAAACTACAGTTATCACCTTCAAATCTCCTTTCTTCCTTTTATAATATTAGTGTACAAGATGTAAGGGTAACACTGAGATGAATATGATATTGGGTTTGATCCAAGGCTGTATAATTTTGTGCAGTTGTTAGTGATGGTTACCTGCATCAGTGAGCCATTTCTCCAACAGAGGTTTGAGTTTGCACATGTTCTTGAAGCTGAGATTGAGAGCCTCAAACCGAGAGATGGTGGTCTGACTGAAATCATTCCCATAAAGCTTCCCCATGGCCAGCCCCACATCACCCTGCAGAGAAGAATAATGATTAGGTAGAGAACACACGTCTCTTGAGTGGATGTGAATGTTTGCACATGTGTGTACCTGTGTAAAGCCCAGCTTGATTCTTCTCTGTTTGAACGTGCGGGCGAATTGCTCCAGCTCCTCCAGGTCGCTGGGTTCCTCGGGGTTAGAGGTCACTGGAGTTACTGTGGTTCTGCTGTTCTCTGCAGCTTTCTCTCTCTGCCACAAACCAGGCAGACACGTACACGAGTCAGAGTGATTGTGTTCAGATTTAAATAGACCAACACCCACTTTTAAACATATTTTGAGTGTGTTAAAAGACATTGACTGCATATGTGACTTATTCTCAGATACCTGTGCTTGAAGACCAATTCTGGGTGGAGCAGCCAGCAGGCTTCCTTGGTGTTGTTGAGGTAGTGGAATTAAATTTGGTGTTGATAGCAGCCCTGAAACAAACATAACTTTAAGTTATAATTATTACAAGTAAATCAAATTAGTCTTAACACCTTTATTATTATTTTTATCTAATCACTATTTCTTGTAAACACAAAAAGCAACAAAAATGTTTTTTTTCTTTTCAGTTAATCTCAGTTTTTGTCTAAACCAGGGTGTCACATGTTAAACTGGGTAACTTCACCCACAACTAAATTTCTACAATCTCACCTCATATGACTGTGAATTAAACAGTGATATTGTACATGATGATTAACTGTGATTTTGTTGCTTTTAAGACAGATTTGCTATTGGAAATGTAATTAGAACAGTCAGAGTTCAAGTTACATTTTGTAGCTTGTGGTAGCAATGTTGGCCACTAGGTATACACCCCACACACAGTGTAATACAAGTAAAATAAAGAAATGTATGAAAAAACTGCGTCAGCAGGAAGTCACCTTGCTGCCCTTGCTGTGTTTGTGGTAACAGAAACTGTGCGGGTGAAGGCAGAGTGTGTCCTGGAACCAAAACTAACTGCTGTAGTTGCAGCAGCTGCTGAATGTCCTGAAAGAGAGAGACAGAGTGACGTGACTCTAAAGAATGACTGTAAGAGTACAGGTATCATTTCTCCAACACTGTGAGCTCTCAGTATTATTTCAGTTTCATTGCCCTCTTATTTATATCCTTTGCTCAGCAACACGATTGGCTGTACCTGGGCAGTGAGCTGGATTGGCTGAGAAAGAGGGAGCTGGTGAGGGGGGGGTGGAACAGGGGCGGCGGTTTGCTCTTGTGTGCTCTGCGATTTACTGTGTGACTGAGGCTGCGCTGCTTGCTGACTGGCCTGCTGCTGTGCTTGCTGCTGATTAGCTGCATGGGCCGCATGCGACTGCTGCACAGCTGCAGCGAGGAGCTGTGCCTGCTGTAATAGCAGCTGTTGTTGTGCAGGCAAGAGTGCAGTCAGCTAGAGAAGAAATAGAGACAGAGCGACAGAGAGATAGAAATAAATGTGAAGAAAAGAAGAAGTGAATGAAAGCTAGCACATCTGAAGCAAGCAAACTCATATAGGAACCTTAAAAGACAAGCATAAGCACATAAATGAACTGTGGGAGAGTGTGAAGTGTTTGTGTCTGTAGTGTGTGATGTTTGTCGTACTCCTGCCAGCTGGCCACCGGTTAACATCAGCTGGGTGTGAGGAAGTGGCGTCTGAGCGGGTGTAGTTTGTACAGGAACAGGAGACATTTCACCACAGTCTTGCACCTTAGCCTGAGACAAAAAAGTCAGATAATGAGTTCATGACATTTTAGAGGAAAAGTGATGTAATAAAGTGGAACCAGAGCGAGATTCGTTCAAGAAGCTGAAAACACTGGAAATTGATGATCACCAGAATATGTTGGGTAATAGCTGCTGGTGAACCCAAAAGGACTTTTGCCAAGTTTAACCAGTAGGACTTTCTTGGTCAAAAAGCTTTACCAAAATGACCGTACTGGTTGACCAGAATCACCAGCAAAGTTTTGCTTTAACAGCAACAAACTATCACAAGCATTTAATAGTCTGGTAATGCCAATTTTAAAACATAGAATTTGCAGATCTACATGTAACTTACTCAGTAATTTACAATTTATTATGTGCACTTGTTCAGAAGCTAATAAATGTAATTACCTTTGTGGCACTGCTCAGTGTAGGAGAGAGGGGAAAGGGATTGATTTTCATTGGTTGAACCTGTTGGAGTAAAACACATTTTTAATCATTTTAAAAAATAACCTAATGTTACACATAATTTGTCATCAGTATTTTTGTCTTGTTTTCTAGTAAAAATAAGTAGTTAAAGCAAATCCTTAAACAACACAACAATTTTCTTACAAGTAATCTTAGTTTCTTTTTTGTACTGCTTTGACAAATAGTTTTTTCTTGTTTTAATCATAACCAATGGACTAAAATATACAATTATAATATATCACAATTATAAAACGATCAGCACTTGCCTGATTATTAGAATCTGAGCCATTTCTCTCTGAGTCTGA
>JAZGTK010009321.1:0-17374 GCA_036877625.1 Ambastaia sidthimunki | reverse complement strand
TGAGATAGAGATAAATAAGTACAGACTGCTTCCGTCTACACTGTCCTCAGTAAGTCCAGTAACCTGGTGGTGGGACATGAAGGACACTCTGCCAATGCTTTCAGAATTGGCATCAAGGTATCTTTGCGTGCAAGCATCATCCACACCCTCAGAGCGTACATTTTCCACTGCTGGGGACATTATCAGCCAGGAGCGGGCTTGTCTGTCTCCTGAAAAAGCAGACATGCTAATTTTTCTGAAGAAGAACTGTTGAGTGATTTCAGGTGATCTTAAAAGGTTAGTTCACCAAAAAATGAAAATTCTGTCATTAATTACTCACCCTAATGTTGTTCCAAACCCATAAGATCTTTGTTTATCTTCAGAACACAAATGAAGATAATTTGGATTTAATCCAAGAGCTTTCTGATCCTCCCATAGATTTACTGGATATGCATTTTTCAATGCCCAGAAAGGAACCAAAAACATAGTCAAAATAAGTCCATGTGATATAAGTGGTTCAATAATAATTATATGAAGCTGTGAGAATACTTCTGTGCGCAAAGTAAACAAAAATAACTTTATTCAACGATTTATCTATGGGAGGATCAGAAAGCTCTTGGATTAAATCCAAAATATCTTCATTTGTAGATAATTAATGACAGAATTTCAATTTTTGGGTGAACTAAACCTTTAAGCAGCAGTGAGCCTCACAAATACTTAAAATTGATTGACTTAAAACTGCTTGAACTTTATTAAAACTGTTTGCACTGATATATTGTGTTAACTACACTTTGTTCATTTTGTGCTTTTGTTCCTTTGTTTATTGGTCTTAGAGATAAGCCTGCTGTGAAAAGTGTCACAAACATCCTGAAAAAATAAAACCGAAGTTTCTCTGAGATTATGTGTTATGTAATCTTGTTAAAATATATTTCTTAAAATAGAAGTATCGAAATCAAGTGATGGGCTCAGCAAACAAGCTGGCCCAAAATGTGTACACAGAGTGCCTCTATCCCAATCATCACACTCCACCTGTTCATCATGAAAATAAGTGCCAGTAAAATTCCAGCTGGCACACACACCTACCTACCAGAACATTGTAAATATTACAATTTTCAAACTGAGTGTCTTGGAACAAACCTTTCTGCAAAAACCTTGCACAGAATTCCTGTTATGTTCCTATATTTTTCTATATAAACTTTTGGGACACTGAGTGAATGAACCCTCTTACTCTGTCTCCTGCTTTATGAACGGATGATCACAATGTTCCTAATTAAGATAAGAATGATTCTAACGGAATGACCATTTAGTCATTTAGTCACTATCCGTCATTAAAGCAGACCATAGCTTTAGATTAAAGGAAGATATATGACCAAGGCCTGGGTTGGCAGTAGTCCTTTGTGGTTAGGCCTTCGCCTTTTCTGGCTGCCTATATAGCAAAATATGTAAAATATACAGTGAGGCATTGAGTATGTGTGTCAATTTGTGAAAGATAGTGTGTGGCATGTACAAGAAAGATATGTTTTTTTTTTACATTTTATTGCACTATTTAATGAAAAGAACAACTACCCTTTAACTTAGAAAAAAATAAATCTTCTTTATCTATGGATAAAGCCATGAACAAATGCTGCATTTATTTAGCCATCATCCTTATTGGAATGTCTTTAACGCTTGTTTGCACCACATATCATACGTCCATTGAGTTGGAATCCTCATACTTTCTCTTTCTGGATTCCACTTAGGTCAAAGAGAGATATTGTGCCAATGCCATGTGAAACTCAACACTTTTTACTGACTCATTACGGGGTTGTCTCATCAGGTAGAAAAACACCAAGGCATTTAAAACAAGGGGATTAGCATGCTAGCCAAATACACCCCTCAGATACTGTACTTGGATGCGTACTGAGGGTGATTATTTACGTCGAAACCTTTCTGTCCAGACTGTGAATTTGTGGATTAAAGCATTTCTCAAGATGTTTTTCTCCACTTCTCCACCACAAACAGATGAGGGAACTGAAGCATTGTTTATAATACAGTTTGGGAATTAGACCAGACTTAATAACTTTTTAAGTAAATCAAGCAAATGTCAGCAACACTTGCCCATGCAAATCACCACCATGATACAAGGATGTTGCAGGTGGTTTCCAAAGCATGCTAGATTGTTGTGGGTGGTTAACAAAAAAATCCTAAAAAGCTGTCTTGGTATTATAATAGCCTGCTGGTTGATTGTTTACATCCCCCTCAAGCTCATTTTCTCAAGACAATGTGAGTGTTGCTGACATGGAAAAACTCGGGCCAGACTATTTCAACATTTAAATTATATTACATAATTTCAAATGAATGTTTTAAGATGCTAACATGATTACACATGATGCTAACATTTTTAACACAATGCTAGCATAATTTAGCATGATGGTAACATGTTTTGGCATTAATTAACATGACGGAAACATGACTTGGCATGATGCTGGCACGATGTACGCATGATTTAACATGATGCTAGCTTGACTTATATCGGTACTGTGTAATATATATATAATATATAAATAAAACTGAATTGAATTAAACTTAGCATGACATTAGCATGATGTTAGGATGATTTAGCATGACGATAGCATATCATGATATATATACTAAAATATGTAATGTTATGAAGTTGCTGGGGTGTTCTTAATGGTTGTTAGGGTGCTGCCAGGGCAATCAAACCAATAGAGACGGATGCTATGCGGTTTCTGTCTGCCTTGTTGCGAGTAGTTTGTGTTTGCCTCTGCTAAGCATTGCTCTTCTGCTTGGAATCTTTTTTCTTTTCTCATTACTTGGAGTCTGAATTGTTATGTAATTTGTTTCTATATAGATTATATTGAATTTTTTAGTTTGGCAATAAACTGCTTTACCGCCTCCATTATCAGTCTTTAAATTGATTCTGATGTGATTTAATGTTCGTCCTCTGACTAGCTTTTGATTGTTATCCACTGTAGATAACACAGTTCCATTAGCATCACGCTAGCTGGTTAGCTTGTCGTCTGTGTTTACTGTCTTTTCTCTCTTGCATTTCATCTATTTCGAGTTTATCAAACAACTGTGGTAAGTTGGAATAAATCAACACTCAACACGGTGAGTCGTGGCGTCTCCTGTTTTTGTTACTTGCACTGTTTGCCAGCTGTTTACTGGAAGCCAAAGCACCCAACATTAAAGCAAATGTGTTGGGCAAATCTAAATGTAAATTTAGTACAATTATTATATACACTGGCACAAAATAATGTTTGTCTAAAGATAACTTTAAGGAGGTGTGTGAACTTGTTAGTACAATGTTGGACACTGTAATATGTTCCAGCCTCCTCCCTGCTTATCGGGGTGATGGAATACACAGCAGACTGTCATCACTGTCAATGACTAGATGTCTATGTGATGTTTGCAGAATAACATAACTGCGGTCCCGTCAAGACATCTAGCACATAATCTTGCTATTAATAGTACTAATACTTGTCTAACTGGGGCCCAGGTCAGGAAGCAAACTGGTTTAATCAACCACCTACTAGTCAAAACGACATCCCAGAAGACACATAATTTACAACACATAGAATCACCATAATATAGTGACTTTTATAGTGACTTATAGTGAATTATGATGATTATGATAATCATCATAATATAGAGACTTTGATACAACTGATAAGGCTTGGTTTACTGAACATTAGCTCTCTCTCTCTACAAAAGCACTTTTTGTTAATGATTTGATCACAGATGATAACCTAGATGTGCTCTGTTTGACAGAAACATGGCTAAAACAAGATGATTACATCACATTAAATTAATCTCCCAAAATTACTGTTATTAGCATGAGCCTCGTCCCAAAGGCAGGGGGAGGTGTTGCAGCACTTTAAAGGAATATTTTTACCCAGAGATCTGATTTCAGATACAATTCTTTTTAAGAAATGGTGCTCAATATAACTTTATCTGGTGTAAATGATAAACCAGTTTTATCAGACTTCAAAGAATTTGCTGACTTTTTAATCACAAGTATTACTGACCACAGATCAAGTCCTAATTGTTGGTGATTTTAAAATCCTTGTGGATAATGAAAAAGATATATTGGGGTTGGCTTTCAAACACATTTTAAACTCTTTTTTAGGACCTACCTATGATTGCAAAATCAGCTACTTGCTACAGATACAATGAAATGATAACTTCTGCCACTAAAGAGTGTCTAATCAACAATGTACCTGGACTGTCTCAATTCCTTAGCATAACAGATAATATGAAACACCTTGATAATGCAACAAAAAAATGTTAAGTCCCTCTCTTCTAACACAAGGAAGCAATTCCAGTCACCATGTTAAAAACATGGTGTCATCACATATATGTTCTTTCCTGGAAAGAAACAATATTTTTAAGAATTTCCAGTTAGGATTTAGACCATATCACAGTACAGAGACTGCTCTTATCAAAGTGACAAATGACTTGCTCTTGTCTAATACTGGTTGCATCTCTGTTCTAGTACAACTAAACCTTAGCACAGCCTTTGATACCACTGACCACAGCATTCTCTTAAATTGGCTTGAAAATTAGGTTGGCACAAAAGGAACTGCACTAACATGGTTTAAATCATATTTATCTGACTTAATCCTGTTTGTTGCTGTGAGTAAAAAGGTGTCATATTGATCACAAGGGTCTCTGCTTTTCACTCTGTATATGCTACCTCTGGGAGCAATTATTAAGAAACATGGAGTCAGTTTTCATTGCTTTGCTGACAATACTCAGCGGTATATTTTTTCAAGGCCCAACGAGACATAAGTTTACCAAACTAACAGAATGTATAGTCAATTTCAAAACTTGGATGACTAGCAACTTTCTACAACTAAATTTAGACAAAACTCTAAATCAGTTTATTGACTAAATGTGTCTCAGAAGTCTTAGTACAGTATCCTCTCATAGACCACTGAGAGGGGTATCACACCACACACAATGACAGAGATTTCTAATGCACGTCCATTTATTCAAATAGTCCAAATGTGTTGTAGCTATCATCGGTTCAGTAAGCTCTTAATGCAAAACCAACTACGATCTTAATATACCTAATTAGTTTTGTTAAATTGTATCTTATAATGAACAATAAACAATTTGTTGTATGTTATATGTTTAACAATTTTTCTGTTTTCTATGCTTTATTTTTCATTATATGTAAAGCTGCTTTCAAGCAATATAACATTGTACAAAGCTCTATATAAATAAAATTGAAACCGAGTGCCCAAAGCCCACTGACAGTCTCTGGGCCCTTACAGCCCACTAAGTGAATTAAGGCCACCCACATGTCTCTATAATGCTGAGATATGACTTATTTTATTACATGGTTGCTAGGGTACAGTACATGGCTTCTAGAGTGTAGCTAGACAATTGACAGGACAAAACTAATAGACTGATGTGTATCTAAATCAAATGAGCCAACTCCCTCTATGATGTTCTGGTGCTGAGATACAGCTAATTCATGTTGGTTGCTAGGGTGCTCTAAATGGTTGCTAGGGCATGGCTGGACAGTATCCATGGTGATAATTAAAGACTACTTGCCAGTTCAAAAACATGATACACCTGGTCATTTAAAGTCATAGCACACCTCTCCTCAATAAGCCCATCAATTTGCCCCTCATTTATTGATCTATGACAAAAGGTGCAGTACAAGTTACAGACCGAGATTTGTCCAAACAAAAGTATGCAAGGCAGTAATAGTGATGCATTGCTTCGCAAGCACCACTAATAATAAACAAACAAACAAACTAGGCATATCTTAGTGCTGAGACAGCACTGATTTCTATATTTGCATTAACCTTATAAACACTGCAACATCTGTTGTACAAATATTTAAGGTGCCACACTGTGCACATAAACTAACATAGCAGCAGACAGGCCTGCTGGAGATATAAACACTCAGACCACTCCCTTTGCTTGCTGTAACCATAACATGCCAAGAACAGCTACGATTAACACACAACAGCTCAGCCTGTTGTAAAGGAGCTGGATGGCCGGGCCGGCCAGCCGACCGAGGAGACAAAAGCATCCAGTGTGTGTTTCCAACACAGAGGCTTGAAACCTAATGATTAACGTTCAACACTTTTCCTGTAGTCAACTCTCTTTGGCTCATGGCACTGGCACACAGCCAGGTCCAGTTGAACTACAGCTTCTAATCAGCAAGTAGCAGCACAGGACTGCTAATTGCTGCCAGACCTCTGAGGACCAGTGCCAACAGTGTCCACAGAAATATTTATTATAATATAAGCATATAATGGAAAAGCAGTATACTAGCATGTACTGATGTTCTAATTGTAAAAGTTAGTTGTACATTGTTGTAAAAGTTGTTAATTGCAAAATGAACTGATGATAATGGACAAAATTTAACTTATGCCCCATTGCTAGACATACATTAATGTGGAAGGACATGATGTGTATATTATATAAATAACACACACACACACACACTTTTTATTGGTCTTTTAGAATGTGTGTTAAATGGTTCTAATGTTCATCAACACCTTGACACAAACACCACAGTTGCTCTAAGAGCTGCACTCTCAGTATAGAAGCACTCCGCCAAACGCACGCCTTGTCACCTTACTCCCGCACCAGCCAGGAGTGCTGCCAATGACAACATCTGGCTGCAAATGGAAATCCTGAGCTGCTTACCTCAGTGACTTACACCAAACAATGGCTTCTCTTTTCCTCCTCCTTCCCTTAGCAGGGCAAACACGTGTGCACAATGTGTGGTGCCCATATACATAGGCATGGTTTCCTTTGGGCCTCTCTGTCTTTTTTGCCTCAAAATATTTAAAAAAGTAATGGTTGGACAGCAGACTACAGCTACTAGTACACTTGGTGTACAAAAACACAAAAAGAGGTCATTACTAAAGCATCCTGGAGGGCAGTGTGGCCTAATTGAAACTTTAGTTCAATGTAATTCAGAAAAGCAAATGGTATTTGTACATTCTGGGTACTACCATGCATATCCACAAAATCAAGCTAATACTTTGATACTGTTTTGTAGGTGTCTGAACTAAAATGTGATACATGAATGCTATTAAAAATAGCACCTCTAAGAAGTTTTATTTTACTGCAGATTTTATTTTAAATCTACAGTATCAGTTAATACTTCTTTCAATTATTATTTATTTTGTAAAAGTCACTCCCACCATCTGCTGTAATGGGTTTTTGCATTGTCATTTGCCTTTGCTAATCTCTTTCTTGGTTCTGGCAAAACATTTGGAACAGTGTAAAGTGTGCATGATTCACCTCTTCAACCAACAAAGAGGGCCGGTTTGACTAAGCTGGCACACACACTGATATTCAGTAGGGCACCAGGACAGAGTATTCTACATTAACACTTCAGCCAGCAATCATTAAACATCATCCATCCAAAACAAAGTAATGCCAAATGCTTTCATTATCAAATGCTAAGAGATCCAAACCTAAAGCAAAACATACTGTGTGAACACAAACTTTTAAATAACCAAAAGCAATAATTTTGTATACTTGTAATCATCATTTTCATATTTTTGACAAACTACATTTTCAGATTAATTTATTGTTGCCAACATACTGATACAATGATATGTAAACAAAATAAATACAAATATATAAGTGAATGATTATATGGCATATAAAACAAAACTAATAACAAACACGTGATAGGATGTTTTGAAGATACTGAAAAACAAACTTTCTACTGAGTGCGTTTAAATGTTTTACATGTGAACAGAGAGAAACAGCGCCTCCTACCCGCCACGGAAATAATACACCGGCACAACAATGAACGTCCAAAAATAAAAATGCATATTTACTCTTTTTATCTAAAGAGCAATATTAATAAGTGACCTAAATATATTACGGAACTGATATATGCATAACTAACAAAGACGTAGAAGGGATAAAGAAAGGTCCCTTTAAAGGTATCCTTAAAAAATTATTCACCGCTTTATTTTTGATTAACGCCACCTAAACGATGTTTACCAAAGTGTCAGCTTCGACAATTCGCGTCATCACAAGCAAGGATTTGCAACAGGCCGTGATTACAGCAAAACGGACAAAACCAAACCATCTGTATATGCAAGCACATACTATAAACAAATATACAGCTTAGAAAAAAATATGCGTAACTTGGATTTTTATGGTTATTTGCTAAATCGTGTATATCTGTATACATACCAGAGAATTACTAAATTTATGGGAAAAATAGAATGACAGGCACTGGATCGCAATGTCATCAAAGCGATCATCATTATATGGTACACATCATCCAGCAGGCATACGCATAATCCAGCAGGCATTTACACATTAATAAGTAACTTACTGTTTATCTTCATCTTTAAGAGAAACGCGTTGTCTTAAGTGTAATCCGCTTACTGATACCATACAGGAGATTCGGAGGAAAGGTCAAAAACGCCAAATGCGTTGGTAAATCGCACACCCTGACTCCTGAAGGGCCAGTAAGTGAAATAAGCGACACTTCCCACCATCAGTCCAAACACTACACACGCCTACTACAAGACTCTCTTAAAGACACAGCTTCATCACCAAACCGTTTCCATCATGGCTGCGTACCAATGAATTCACTCTCCGATGTATATACTGTGTTAAAATATGCCATCATGCTACTAGCTGATAAAAGAATGAATACTGTATCCACACCTAGATACATATCTGGATAACCTACTACATTTTCTTTTAGAAGTTTGAGGAAAAAATACTCCTCAAGGGGTAGTTAAAACTAGGTCTCATACCTAAAAGGAACTACAAACAGCCCAAGGGTTTGACTGTGCATTATAAGACAAAAGACTAAACCTCTTCAAGTTAATTGGTATTTAATAAATACTGCCCATGTATAAAGTCCCAGATATTGTAAGTGACTTTTGATAAAACTGAGTACCATTTACCTTTTCTTTGAATCTTTTTTTAAACATTTACCTTTCAGTGGAATTATACAATTGTAGATACCAACTTAAATCTTTAGGTTTTCTAGTTTTTGAGTTTTATCATTTTCTGTTTGTACAAGCTTGAAAGGAAATCTGTTCATTGTCTGAACAACGTTAACAAGATTGACAGTGGTAGATTATTTTACCACAATAAAGAAATAAATTTAAGAGAGGTCTAAGAGAGGAGATCATAATAAATACTAACTTATTAAGCGCGACCTGCCACTCACCAAGACTATAATCTTCAAATGTTGGTAAACAGAAATGTTTTTTATCTGCTTTTGAATGTATCCATTATCTTTAATTCTTTATTAATTGCACATTCTAGGACAAACTGTTACCTTTCAAAATGCCACTTCTCACATTTTGCAACTGTTAAGGATAATATTAACTCTAAAAAAGGTCAACTGGTTAAGGATGGAAAACAAGCAAATAGCTATAAACAATTTCTGCATATTCTTAGCAGCTAGATGTTCATGTATTGTACAGTATTACACACACTGAATAATATTATTTAAACCCAATTTGTCCTAAGGTAAAAACTGTTCTTTTCTCTCAACCACTACAATTCGGTAAGGTCCACCTTAGTCCTTTTTTAATGAAAAGGCTTTTCAAAACCTCACTGAGGTTCCTGCCTGTGTTTTCTGTTGATATCCACAGCAATGCAATTGCGTGCAATTATGTGACAGAGCATAAAAATATGGAAAACATCAACATATTGATGCCCTACAGATCAAATAGACACAATTAATACTTAAAATGAATTAGCTCAGTGCACGGCACAAACTACTTTTATGTCATGCTACAGAGATGAACTCAAGAGTCTCCACTTCAAAATCCATCACAGAGGATACCTGTCTTTTAAAGATGAATGAGTTAACTACTGTATATTACTGGTAGAAGTTGTCGCACAATGATGTAGTGGTCAGTTTCAGAAATGCTGAGCTCTTTATGATCTGTTTAATGTAAACATAAACAGATTCAACAAGTAAACAAATAATTTTAAGTAAATGAATGTCCAAAAGCTTAACATTGCAAATAAACTTTATTCCATGACAAAAAAATTGTATTAGTCACACACACATTTTATTTTTAATTTAATTATGCACTTATCTCATTCATTGTGAATGGGAGACAACAGTGCACTTGATTTTGTTGTTTTGTTGCGTTGCTGTTGCTTCAGTTGCTTCTGGTGTGGACAAACAAATTGCTTGTTGCATCGTGTTAGGTTAGGACACAGAAGAAGACAGCAGAAGAAACTCAGGTTTAGAAGGCATGTGGCTCCTTAAATGATGACAGTTTCATTTTGGGGTGAAATATCTCTTTAAATTTTAAGGTTGTTTTGACAATTGCATGTTTAAATGTATGTGTTTTGTTTTGAAGTTGAAAAAACATGCTTTGTTAAAAATGTATTTAAAAAATAAGCAAAGTTTGTATTCATTGTGAAAGGTTAGCTGCAGATTCTCCCCACCAAAGAAATACTTCACCACAGCATCCCCCTTGAAAATTTTCAACCATAATTTGACCACTGAAAAAAATTGCATTGTAAAAATGCAGAACATTGTCTGTTAGCGTTAGAGTGTGAGTTAGGGTTAGTTTATATTCTTTATAACTAGTTGCGTATAAAAACAATAGTCTATGGAATAAGTAAATGTGTGTGTATGTACAGGTTAAGCTTTATTTGTGTGAGACAAATATCTCACTTGCATAGTAAAGATAGCATAGTATCAAGACAACCAACTTGTGAGGACATTTTACTGGTCGTCACTAAATAAAAGAGGCCTTAAATAACTCTGCCACATCAAGTATTTCCTTTAGATTTTTTCTGTCCTCATCCTCCCAAACCAATATGCAACTTTAAGAATTTTCCAGCATGATTTAGGGTAAATTAGGAGCTGACCTTTATTCATTTTAGAGTTTGGAGAATTCTGCATCAACCAGATTGTTTAGTTTTTTCTCAATCCTACCCCCTCTAGACCTTACCTTGGCCTTCCTCCATGTTCTCGTCTATGTCCTCCTCTGTTCAGTTGTTTTCTTCCCTCTGAGCAGGGGGGAGACAGAAGTGTGTCATCCAAAGTTCTCTTAAGTTAAATATTTGTCCAGGCTTTTACTTTTAGCACATTCTAACTCTTCCCCTCAATGTGACTCAAATGTGATATATAAATATAGATAGATATATAAATGTGATATATTATTATTTAGCAAGGTCTTCATTATATAGAAAGCAAAATTATTATAAAGGAATATTCCAAAGTTGTACTTTGTCATGAAACTATTTTAGTTTAAACTGCTAAAGATGTTCAGACAGAGTTGAAATCTTTTACAGTTATGAGAAATTTGCACAATTACATAAAGAAAAAACTTTATACCCTTAAATGTTTAGGTAATGAGGGTAAAATGAGGTGGAAAGAGGATATTAAGGGTAAAGGCTGGCTTTAATATTACTGGTTTTTGTGTAATGTCATAATGTTCATGAAATAAACATAAAAGAAAAATGCATGCAAAAATGTTGGCCAGAACATCAATGTTAATTTTGCATTGTCAACATCATTGAATTCTGGCCTTTAGAAAATTAATCTGCAATATGTTACTCATTGTATACACCATTGCCTATCATATAATTTCTCCTCTTTTTTTCCCTCTGTTCTTCCCTCTGATTTTTGCTCCCTCTAAGAGAGAGAGAAAGAGTTGGCATTGTCCGTGGGTCGGCTAACCAAGCATCTCTATTTATATTCTGCTGTTAGAGTGCTTAACAACATGCTCTGGGTTCCAGAAGCAGACCCACTCTCCAAAGCCACCCCCTGCTCTTCAGTGCCAGGAGCTGTGCTGGCTGTCCCAACCATGCCTGGGCAGTTAAATCTGAACTTGCTGAGGTCAGAATAGCAGCTGGGATGCTGGGTGAAATAGTTGAGTCCTCTCCAAAACACAACAAGAGGAAAAAATGAGGGCATATCATGGTTT
The DNA here is from genome assembly GCA_036877625.1 of Ambastaia sidthimunki. Lineage (NCBI taxonomy): Eukaryota > Metazoa > Chordata > Actinopteri > Cypriniformes > Botiidae > Ambastaia > Ambastaia sidthimunki. Next base: position 5,480 of record JAZGTK010009321.1, on the reverse strand, counting down.
ATAAATGTTAGTTTTAAACTTTAAATGGTGGACAACTCTGCCTTTCATCACAAGACTGAAAACATGTAGTCAATACAGATGTTTCAAATGCTAATTTTACAAAAAGAAAACTGTTTGGTGAGGGTGGTGTACTCAAAATATTTGACCACAATCCTAAATTGCAAAATTACAAAATAGCAAAAGATGTTCCATTGATGTCCCACAAGGTAAAATGCCAATGGATGCATTTTTTTTCCAGAAACATTTTTTGTTATGCTGGTTGAAAGTCTCTTCACATCTTGATGCTAATCACCAAGTAAAATAGTCTAAATATGTTTATTTAAATATATATATCTTCTATAGAAGGCACAGGACCATATAATTGTTCATCCATTCATTGCATTAGGTCCGAATGTAATGACAGGATATGCTTGCTTGTCAAACTATGTTCGTTCATGTGATTTGAAGGAGGCATCGCTTTGGAAAGTTCTCTGTGGGAAGGGTGGGATCTTATGCTTTCAAAGCTAGATTGCTATTGCTAGCCTCTGCCTATGCAGCCTTTAAGCTGGATTTGGGCACTCATTGTCTGCCTGTTAATAAAAGAAGGGGGTGTGCATACATGCACATTGAATATTGAAAGAAGAAATAGCCAGAGAAATATTTGTACAGACACTTTTGATTGCATTCCACTGATTGAATAAAAGAAACCCCTCTCATGGGAAGCCCTCATATAATGTCCATAACCCAGCAAAATTCATCAGAGCAAAGTTAAAAAATCCTTTGGAAAGAACATTTCTAAAAAGGAAATGGTATGTAACTAAAAGCTTTGGCAAAGTAAACTATCCACATTACTGATTACTTTGTCTGGCTTTGGATGGTTTACGAAAGCAGAATTCAAAATGTTATCAAGAAACCTCCAAGCTGTTATGTCTCTCAATGGCTTAATAAGACAACATGTATTTATAGTATAAAACAAATCAGTATATGCTTATACTTGCAAACTAGCATGTCAGAATTTGTATGTCAACAGGTAACCATACTTGTTACCATTCCCAAGTATGTTATATGCCTGTGTACCGTAGAACAAAATTTCTTCGAAAAAAGATGTCAAAGTAGAATGTATAAATGCAAAATACACGTCTTTTGTAATGCATTGTCTTTTATGAAGAATGCATCATAATAACTCATATTAGCATCATGCTAGCATCATGGTTAAACATGTTACAATCATGTTTAATCATGTTAGCATTTAATTCAATTAAATTGTGCTTTTTACAATATTGCATTGCTTCAAAGCAGCTTTACTTAGCTTTACTTTACGTAGAAAAATTGACACTGAAACACTGAAAACAGAATACATAGTATTATTGCAAATTTTATTATTCATTTATATGTAAATTAATAAAACTAATTAGGGATACTAGGTGTGTAGTTAGTTTATGAATAAAGAGTTAAAAAGTACATTACTACATTAGAAATACCAGTCTTGATGTGTGAAGGCTCGTACACCTCTCAGTGGTCTATGAAAGGGTAATGTATTCAGAATGGCTACTAAAACTGTATGTACTTCTCAGACTATGTGACATTTCATCAATTAACATGATAGATGACAGGTATCATATTAGCAGGAAATTCCAGCTAATTTAGAGATGATGCATAGAAAGATGATAACATTTTATTGGGCAGGGGTATAAGGGATTTGCAATAGTGATATGAAATACTTGAACAATACACAATGACAGAGTCTTTTATTGTGTCTTTTAAGAGTTTTTAGGATTGTAATTAGATTGTTATGCTAGAAGCAATATTAAAAATTTACTAAACAAAAAGCTAAGTTAAATGTCAGCAGTCTGTCATGTTAAAGCTGCAATTCATAACTTTCTTAATGTGGAGCCAGCACATCTGTTCTTATGGGAAGTTTCTCCGGTTCCGGTTTATCTAATTAATGCAGCCTAACAATACCTTAAGGGATTTTAGTAATAAATACAAAGGACTATGTGTAGGCTAGATTAAATTGGTGGGTCTTGATTTAAACTGGAAAGACTGTTCCAGAGCTTGGGTGCAAAATATGAAAGGATCTACCACCTGTGCATGATTTTAAAAAATACTGGGTATTATCAAGTGGCCAGAATTTTTTGATCACAGTGAATGTAAAGGACTGTAATAAAAGAGGGGCTCACTCAAGTCCTGAGGAGCTAAACTATTCTTGGCCTTGTAAGTAATCAGCAGAACTTTAAAGTTTATATGAAGTCTCTAGGGCTCAAGCACTGAAAGTGCAAAGGCCCTATTGTTTTCCTTATTTTCAAGGTTTTTGGGCCTTTGGTCCCCTTAACATGCTTAGAAAGTCTTGAAACTTGGAACTCAACTCAAAGTCATTGGCCATTAGGGCTGGGCAAAGGCTGGATGGGTCAGGGGACCTCGGTAGCACACCCTGGTACAGAGCAAAAAATGATGCTGTATACATCAAATATACTGTACATGCACACATCTGTACGAAACTTGAATGCACATTCCATAAACTTTTACATACTCCTCTTAGTGATTTCATGAGATTGTCAGAAAACTTGATGAGCATCATGCCAAGACATTGAAGATACAAAATTGAGAAGGTTATTTTGATATCTCGAATAGTGTTGCCATGGCTAGGCGGTAAAATTATGGTAAAAAATGGACAGAGGAAGTCATTAATATCTACAGCATTCATTCAGCAATTGATGGTAAACTTGGCAGATATGTTTGGTGTAGTGGGCTGCCATAAATATGACTATTCATATTTATGAGTTATGAACATAGCGGCACCAACTGGCAAGAGGAAGTGCAGTTAGGCTGCATTATTTAGGTAAACTGGAACCGGGAACACTTCCTATAAGAACAGATGTGCTGACATTCAATAAGTCTGTCTGTATTTCATTTCCCCAAGGTCCTGTAGTCAGCTGGATCCAGACTTTATCAAGACCAGATGGTGGGGAGACGGGATGAGATGACCCTGAGACAGATCAGTGGAAATATAATGGACTTTCCTATTAAATTTCCTAATAACTTACTTACCTACCTCTAGCACAGTGCAATTCTATATTTTTGTTTCATTACATTATTGTTTTATTACATATTGTTTTGTTACATTACATTAATTAGCTCCACCTAACAGGAAGTTAGCCATTATGAATTAAATTTTTAAATATTCCCCCTTGGGGATTTATGGGATTGTCACGACATTTGGCAAATGTTATGCCAACACATTGAAGATGCTAAATTGCGGAGGGATTTTTGATATCTTGAACATTGTTGTCATGGCAATGCAATAAATTATTGGCAAAAAATAGAAAGAGGAAGTGGCTTATATCTGCTCATATCTCCAATCTCAGTCTTATATGGGAAAGGAACGCCTGACATTCTGAAACACTTAACATGATATTTAACGTTCACGGTTCACATTCATATTCTGGGCTGTTCTTCTCATTTTAGGAAGTTCGCCTGCAGTGTCAGGGAGAAGTGAGCTCCATGTCCCACTCATAATAAATAAGGCACACTGGCCTTTGAAAAGATGCACACTGATGCTGTGGATGTGGAAAGGATGTACAGGGGCTTAGTAGATCTGGTAAGCTTAGCATACCGTTTTCCACACTTCAACAAACAGATATGCTCCTAATAATAGCACACATTTATGTAGCGTGATTGGCCATGTAAAGTGGCTAATATTAAGCTACTACTCATGTTTTAAATAGGTGATGTTTAAGGTTGATGAATTTTAAGCAAACATTTACCAGCAGAATTTGCATGTCACCTTTCTGGGTCATCTATAACCTTTTTCAAATGAGCACTTTTGATGTCTTCTATCATGCTAAACTCAACGATGCCACTAAAGCACAGATGTCTGGGGCCTATATTGAGTGGGTGCTGCCGTCCTGCGGACACCAATGACCATTGAGGTCATCGAGAAGGACGACAGCCCCACTCCAGACCCAGTGCCCAGCCCTCTATCATCCTGAAGTGCAGAGCCACAGCCCGAGCCCACCGCTGACGGAGAGCTGGAGCCCCAGGCGACCGACGAGCCATCGCGGAATAGTGCAACAGAGCTGAGGATCACCTCTGAGCCCGAGCCAGTGTCATAAGACCAGGTGTGTGCTAGCAGTAGAGCTTGCTGTGGATGACTATGATGAGGGAGGCTCCGCCCACTGCACAAGCGCTGAGGTTGTGCCTACACTGAGTCTAATAAACTTGTATTCTTTTATCACGATGTTGGATCAAGATTTCCCACCCAGCCTCCCCCTCTTGCCTGTATCTGTCTGCCATGTTAAATCAGCCACACCGCCGCTGTCCGCTGACAGTCCCTCTGCTCACCCTCAGCCCACCATCTGTGCGATGGCTGAGCTGCAGGTCTGCCAGCTACCAACGGAGCCGTGGCTGGAGGATCCCTCATCTTTGCCTCCTGCCTCTGAATCCTGGACTCTGCCTCGGCCCTTTGACCCTGCAGCTTCACCATGCCACCAAGCTCCCTCATCTACACCCTGGCCCATCAGTCCACTAGCTTCATGGCTTCCTCGTCCCCCCAGCTCTGCCTTGATCTATCGTCGACCATCCGCCGCCTCAGGATTACACTCCTCTGGCTACGCCTTGTCTCTTCATCCCACCGGCTCCACCTCAGTCCTCTGTCGCACCGGCTCCACTGCGTCCTTCCAGACCCCTGCCTTCGCCTCGGTCGCAAGTGACATCTGCTCCACCTTGGCCCTCCGGAACCTCGTTGTCACCTGGGATTATTGACTCTCTGCCTCAGGCTTCACATCCACGTGCTCTGTCGGTCGGCCCCGAGATTGAATTCAACTCCTCCACCATGGCTCCTGCCTCCGTCGGCTCCACCATGGACCACCATCATGGCTGTGGCCTGGGTCTTTCCTAGCTCCTCCTGTTCCGGATTCCTCCTGTGTCTCCCTTGGCTCCTCCCTCCGTCACCCCTCTGGACTCAGTTTGTCCCCCTCCCAGAAGTCCGACCTCTGCCGAAGCCTCCAAGGACTGTCTGTTTCCATCTGTTTTTCTAAGGCGCGAGGTTGTGCCTTCTGGAAGGGGTGAGTAATGTAACGCCCCTGTTGGACTGTCTGTTTGGTTTCTCCCACGTGCATGCCCATATTTGGATTTGAAGTGTAATCCAAATATGTCTGTTAAGTGTAATAGGTGTCATCTGTTTGTAATTAGTCCTTGTAATTAGTGTGTTTTATAAGTTGGTTCCTGTTTAGTGTTTCTTTGTCTGGTATTGAAGTTACGTTGGGTGTTTGTATGTTTATGCCTTGTTTGCCTGTCTCGTTTTGTGGATTATCTATTGAATACTTTTTGATTGATTCTACATTGTTTTGCTCTTGCTTTTGGCGATCACCTGTGACATATTGGTAAAAATAATCGATTTGAGGTGAAATGCAGAGGTGTAACAAATAAATGTACTGTGTTTTGCAATGCAACTTTTATATGAAATTCTTAGCTTGGTTTTCTCACAAATGTGATCTTGCAGA